>AWOL01S0131816.1:0-12900 GCA_000715115.1 Nicotiana otophora
CCAGAAGTACTCTGGGCCTACCGACAAATGCCAAAGACGAGCATAGGAGAGACGCCTTACTCAATGGTCTATGGGACTGATACAGTAATACGGGTCGAAGTCGAGGAGCCCAACCTAAGATACTCCCACGAAAGTGGATCCAATAACGATGAAAGTAGAAGGTGGGAGCTTGATGAAGTCGAAGAACGAAGAGATATGGCCTATGTAAGGATGATCGCCCAAAAGCAACAAGCATAACGCTATTATAACAAAAAGGTAAAGATTAGGCCACTCAAACTCGGGGACTACGTGCTTAAAGCTAAAACACAAACGAGCAAATACCCACAAGAAGGTAAACAAGGAATCAATCGAGACGGCCCGTACAAAGTCACGGCAACATCAAAGAAAGGGTCATTCCAACTAGAAACAATGGAAGGAAAGCTACTATCAAATAACTGGAATATTGCACACCTCAAGTACTTCAACTTTTAAGAGATAAAGCATCCCCAAAGTCATACTTTTTTTTCCTCACTTGAGTTTTGTCCCAATTGGGTTTTATCAAGGAGGTTTATAACGAGGCGGCGGAGGGTACACTTCAGGTTGAAGTGTGCACAGACGGAAACACAGGACGACTAGTTCATTGCTCAACCTCTCAATACTTCTCCAAATCGACCAATAAAGGGACTAGATAGAATGTGACTGGGACTGGAATGCTAGCTAACACAAAAGAAAATATGTAAATTTCTCTAAGTGTATGAACAAATCACAAATGCATGAAGTTTATTTCTATTTCTCCAAATGTACAACCAAGAATATGTTGCCTTAAAGTTCACAACGTCGACAAATGTCGTACCTATAGGCATATATAACTAAGTATAGGTTACATTCGACCTTATTCAAATTAATACCTAACTGGCCCCCGGGCATAACTAAGTAGAGGTTATATTCGATCTTGTTCAAATTAACACCTAATTGGCCCTCGGCCATAACTAAATATAGGCTAAATTCGACCCCAATCGAATTAACACCTAACTGGCCCTCGGCCATAACTTAGTAAAGGTTATATTCGACATCGTTCGAATTAACACCTAACCTTGTTCGAACTAACACCTGCTGACCCTCAGCCGTAGTTAAACTAAGGATATGTTCAACCCTATTCGAGCTAAGTGATCACAATCAAGAAAACCAAGTGACAAAATCAAAAATCATACAAGCACGAACCGAAGAAAAAGGAATCAGGTACAAATAACGAAACTGGCATTTCATACTTAAAATATTTTTTACAAAGGCTCGTAAAGACGCCCACAAAAACGTACAAGTTTACGGCTAAACAAAAGGAGGGAAAAATAAAAACTATTGGTTGCCGTCGGGCCCAGCTGTTCCATCTGCTTGATCACTTGAACCATCCCCATGTGCCCCTTCACCATTACCACCGCCCTCAGGATACGTGATCACGCCCAACTATGACTTATAAATAGGACTAAGCGGTCGCTGCAAAAATAATCTGGTTCAAGAGTCCGAAGTTGAATCCCACAAGGAACTAACCTATTTGCTACAACTTTTAGTATCGCTGATGATAAGCTCAGACAATTTTCAGAGTTCAAGATTTTATTTGATAATTAACAGAAATTATTTAACTAAGGAAAATGATAATAAAAACTTTCAATAAGCAAGAATGAAGTTGAATTCAAGGGTAAAAGAATCTAAGGTTATTGATTTTCCCAATTGTCGGATTAATTCCTGACACATTAGCTATAATCTCGTCGCAACATTCTATAAAGATGATGAGTTCTTGCTTACCGTAGTTATCTCTCGATCAATTACGATAATTTACTAGAAGCATTCTCTCGAAATACTCTAGTTGATAATTTGTACAACTCATAAATATCACACTAAAGCTTCGTTATCTCTAATCTCATTTTTAAATTCAAGTAATTAATCTCTTAACTTACTCGAAAGTGGCGTTGTTCAACAATAATCTAATCAAGTATTCTTTCTCAAGCAACACTAGATAACTAGACACGATTAATCAAGGGACCTTTCAATTAATCACAAGAAACACATAGTTGAACAATTATAGAGTAAAAACGGCTCAATTATATCAAAACGTAATCAAGACTTCATCCAACAATAAGTTCCATCAACTTTAGATGACGAATTTAGCTACTCATACTACTACGCAAGATTACAATATAAAAATTCATAACCAACAATGAAATTCAGAAGAAGATGATGAAAAACTTGTAGGAGAATTCTCTCTCTTGCTCCTTTTGTGTTCTTGCCTCCAAAATTCTTCTAAAAACATAGATACCCTTTTTTTGGGAAAGATGGGCTTCATATAGGTCAAGGTTAGTCGCCTCTCAAATTACAAAATTGGCCTTGGACGATTTTTTCTCGGAAGCACGTGCGCGGCCGCGCATCACCCGCGCATCGACCGCGCACTTTGGCCAGTTTCTGCCTGACATGCATAGCCCAGTGCGCGGCCGCGCATAGACCGCGCACCTAGAGGATTTTCTGCAGTATTTTTTTTCTCTTCTTTTTAAGCGCGCTAACCTCCAATTAGCCTTCAATGTTCCATATTAGATCCAAAATACTCTTTAACGTCTTCATAGCCCGGAATTGCTACTACAAAGTATAAAGTTCTTAATTAGAGCAATTTGTTATCATTTAACATTCAAATATCAATAAAGTGCACCAAAGTTAGAGTGCAAATAGTAGCTAAACTACATAATTATAGCCTACTATCAATACGCGTCCTCATACCAGACGTTTTCTTCAATCCAGTCCACGCCCGCATCTCCCTCATCGTCACCGGATTCCGGTGTAGCAGGATCATAACCACAAGCGACCCGAGCTTCACACGCCTTAACACGAGCATCTTCGAAGACGTCTTCTGAAATGGTGCCCGCCCTCATCAGATCTCTAAATATATCCAGCTGGGCCTCGGTATGAATCCACTCCTCGTACAAATCTCGAGGAATATCAGAAAAATCAAAAGTACGAGAAGAGGATGGTCGAGCCAGTAGTTGGGCCTTCTCGGCCTCAAGAGCGGTGACTCGATCACAAAAGCTAGAAGTCTCTTTCTCTAACTCTTCAATCCGTTCATTAAGACGTTCTTTTTTGAGCCTGGTTGTCTCCAAAGCACTCTCTCGCTCGGAAAGAAGAATAGGATCACGATCTCCAAAGCACTCTCTCGCTCGGAAAGAAGAATAGGATCACGATCTCCAAAGCCTCCGCCTTCCTCATAGCCCCCGACCGAGCCAACTTTGCCTTCTCGAGGTCCGGTGCCTTCTCGGCAACCTTGCCACTCAAAGCATCCGCTCTGACTTGACATTCCTCAAGTTCGGCACGTAATCTCGACCTCCTGTTCTTTTATTTTTGTTCTGCTTAGACTTATGTATTTGATATTGACGATTAAATACAGAAGAAAATGAACACTAAGACTCACGAATAGATTTTCTACTTAAGAAGCTTGAAGTCATTTATGTTAGAACCTTGACAAAAGAAGTTAGTAAATTCCCTATGTTAAATCTGTTTGTTTCGTGTCTTTAGAAGTCTATGGTTTATAATCCATGTTAACAGAATGTTAGAATTTCTTTGTAGCAATCTGTTGTTTCAAGGTCTTGATTAGAACTTGTATTCTCTTTTTACACATCAAGAATGCCTTCATACTTTCAAACCTATTATAAAAAAATGTTTTGCTTTGATGTTAGAATATTAACTTGACTACATTACTTGTTCTCTTTTAAAACGGGGTATTTGTATGACTGCTTTTCTATTCGCTCACTTGAAGAATTAGAAATATTACTTTAGGTTTGAAAAAAAAACTAGACATCATGCCTATAGGATCTATGACACTACGAAATCCGAAATGACTTTGTACTTTAGTATGTTAGTTTGAATATCTCTTTATATGAAGTGGAAATAGTACTTAGTTCCTTTCCATTTGTGAAGTTTTAAAGATGTGGTCTTCCCTGTTTGTGATCATCGACAGTGGGTGCATCTTGGTAGGAGACGGAGTAGTAGATTTGTTTTCAATACGTTTGATGCCCATGCTTATTTAAGAATTAATGATGAAGCTTGTTAGCATGTATTTAATGGTAAATTGAATAACAGTAAGTATTACTTCATTCTGTTTAAGAATCAGATTTCTCTTCATTTTCCTCCTCTCTTTCTTTTGCATGACATACCCGAGCCGAAGAGTCCCAAGTTGAGACTCAATGTCGCTGCCGCATAGAGTCCACACGCCGTTACTTTTTCCCCACTCTTATTATCATTTGACAGCAAATATACAGAAGGAAGATGGCTCCGAACCATTTTACTATATTTTCATTTATTCTTGTACTATCCCCTATTGTGACTAACATGTTTATTTTCAGTTGTATGTTGAACCTAGGCATGCTTCCTGCTAATTGAGTTTCACTAGGCCATCTATCTCTTGCTAACAATCATTTTAAATTTATAAGCTAAAATCAGAACCCATGTCCGTTACTTTGTCTGCTAAGTGGGATTTTTTTCAAGTCTAATGTCCGATAAATTTTGGAATCTTTTGTAAGCTTGAAGGACCGAAGTCGGCACCACTTTTAAAATACGAAAACTATTTTCTACAGTTTCCTTTGTTATTTCAAGAATTCAAATTGACTTTGATTTTCTCCACTTTAGATAGTTTTAAGAGTTAAAGTGACTTTAAGTCTTGATCCCTCTCTAAGTCAAAGAGCTATGTGTTTAACTCTTAAAGTAACATTTTTTACACTAAATTGAACTATTAACTTTTAATTCTTCACATCGAACTACTTGTTGCTTTCGAAATAAAATAAGTTTTACTTTAAATTACTACAATCAATTTAGGTGTCCTAATTCGTCTTAGAAATAATTAGGCGGCGACTCTTTAACTTTAATCAAATACGGAATCGCCTATATGTTATACCTTACTTTAACTAGTTTAAAATAGGGTATAACATCGAGTTGTTAAATTGATTGTACTTATTGATTTATTTATATTGATACGGTGGGATCGTGTTGCGTGCCGCAACAGGTGAAATAAGGGTGGATTGATATGGTGAAATAAGGGAGAATGCATATTGATATGGTGTGATCGGGTTGCCCGCCGCAACACATGAAATAAGGATGAATTATGATATTGACTCTGATTATATGGTGGGATCGTGTTGCGCGTTGTAACATATATTTACTTGTTATTATTGACATTTATATGGTGGCATAAGGGAGGATAGTGTTGTACAATGGGATCGAGTTAGGCGCCGCAACAATTTATGTGTTTTCTATTCGCAGTACTTTTGTACGAAACTCTAAGGATTGGTATATCTGGTACTTACTGATTTTGTTTGAGGATTGAGCTATTTTCATGAGTTAACTGCCTTTTTTTGTTTCTGTATTTTCCTTTCCTATCATTATTTTATACTGCGTACATGTTATATTGTAGGTGACCGCCTTAGCCTCGTCACTACTTTATCGAGGTTAGGCTCGGCACTTACAAAGTACATGGGGTCGGTTGTGCTCATACTACACTCTGGACTTGTGCAGATTTTGGAGTCGGTCCCAGCGGCGGTCACTAAATTGCTTGGGTTGACTATCAGTACGGAGACTTGAGGTACAACTGCTCGGCGCTCGCAGCCCTCAAGTTTCCTTCTGCTTTATTTTAGCTGTGTATTTTCATTCAGACATCTTTACTTTCATTCAGACCTTTATCTGTATTATTCTAGTAACTCGTGCACTCGTAACACAAGATTCGGGGTTGTATTAGATATTTCAGTTGTTATAGTTTTTCGCACTTTACTTCAGATTTATTTTAGTTTATTTATTATTATTTAATCTGAACTGTTAAAAATGGATAAACTATTCTAACGTTGGCTTGTCTAGCAAGTGAAATGTTAGGCGTTATCACGGTCTCGATAACTCGATTGCTGACAATGACGTACGTCCTCATTATATTAGGTTCTGACCCAGCTCGATTGTTGACAATGACGTACATCCTCATTATATTAGGTTCTGACCCAGCTCTTGGTACTCAACTCCAGAATGTCAACATATATATCCCTGGTCTTTATTTCACGCTTAGCTTGAGAATCAATTCTTGATCTCTTCTTCTCTAATCCTCTTCGACCACGCAGTCGAGAATTATACGGTCCATTAATTAACCAAAATGATGAAACAAATAATATTATTGTTTTTATTTCAGGTATAATTTTGAAGTTCCGATCGAATCACTAACAAAAACTCAAGATTAGAGTTAATTAATTAATAAAGCTTAATTATTTATTCTTGATAGGTAATCGAATCATATTGAATAATTTTCAACCCTTATAAATATATTATTCATTATCTTCACAAACGGATCACTAAGTGTGAATATTACATTTTAAGAATCAATCAACAATTACAATTCACAATTAAAAATCAAATAAAACGACCAATTAAATAATAATAATAATAATCCATATTTCCCCCCTATAATATCTACTTCCTCCAAGTTGGGTAAACTGGGATGCTTTGTTCATTCCTGAAGAAATTATCAGGATCAACCTTTGTCTTGATCTTCACCAACCTGTTGAAATTTCCCTTAAAATACTTGATCCCATACACTTTCCCTTCCAAATAACTAAACTTCCCATTGTGCGTAACACCCAAATCAATATCCCTATAATTAAAAAATGCTGCCCTTGGGTATTTTGACACAAAAGGAGTCATATAATCGTAAAGTACTCTTGTCAAGTTGAGATAATGGTCTGCAGCCTCAACTCCACCTTCATTCCAATTCGTTGAATATTGAATCTTGGCTATATTCCCAGCTCTATGTGGAAATGGCTTAGCCGAAGGTGAGATTTCACTCATCTTTCCACCATATGGATTAAATGTCAAACTTGTTGGCGTTTGTAGTTCTATCATTTTCTTGAATATGTACTCCAACCCTTCCTTTGACATTGGTTTTTTCAAGTAATCAGATTTCCTTTTCAAATATGTAACTGATGGAGGTTGTCTACGTAGCAAAGCGTCAATTGGGGCAATAGGAAAACTTGTATAGTAAAGGACAGATTCTACCCAAGACATCTCAGTAATGTCCTTTTGTTGTAACCCTAATTCTGGAAAATTTTCGTTCATAAATGAGACAAGTTGCTTCGAGTCACCAAGAAATAATGTAAAAAAAGACACCCTTATAGTTTTTTCTGTAGGACGTGTAGTGCTATTTACTACATCGATAATCATTCTCATGAACATGTCATCGTCCCACTTGTCTGCACGACGTTGCCATAGGTAAGCAAGTTCGAGAGCATTTTGGTCATAAAATCTTGGGACTCGAAAAACTGTCACCTTTGGTGGGACTCGAACCAATTTTATTTTATATGACAGGAGAACTCCATAACTAGCTCCTCCACCCCCTGTAATAGCCCAAAATAAGTCCTCTCCCATAGATTTTCGGTCGAGGATTCGGCCTTGAACATCGATTAATTTAGCATCAACGATGTTATCAACAGTAAGGCCGTATTTCCTCATCATGTTACCGTACCCACCTCCACTGATGTGGCCGCCGACGCCGACGGTGGGACAAACTCCAGCGGGGAAGCCATGAACGTTGCTTTTTTCAGCAATTCTATAGTAAACTTCGCCAAGAGTTGCACCCACTTCAACCCAAGCAGATTCATCGTCAATGTTAACGTTAATAGATCGGAAATTGAACATGTCAAGGATGAAAAAGGGAACATCGGAGATATAAGATAGACCCTCATAATCATGTCCACCACTCCGAATTTTCATCTGTAAACCTTGTGCTTTAGCACATACAATCGCTGCTTGAATGTGGGATTCATGCAAAGCAGTGAGTATGAATAGAGGTTTCGTTGTTGTGGACTCGTTAAACCTTAGGTTTCTTATGTAAGCTTGTAAAACGGTTGGAAATGAAGAGTTGTTGGGAGAATATACTAGTGAGGAGATTGGATAAGAAGGGTTTGAATTGGTTTTGAGACATTCAAGAAAAGTTTGATTTCCCTGGGAAGGACTAATTGAAGTTGCAAGAAGAAGAAGAATAACAAGGGACGAGCAGAATAGTGGAATTTTCGTCATTGGAATTTCCTTTTTTTTATTGGTGGACTGGTTGGATGAATTTGATGTGATAAAAATGATTTGCTATGTGGTATTTTATAGGGAAACGTTAGGCTAATAAGTCAATGAAACAGGTATAAAAAAAAGTTAGACAGATATAATATGTTAGATCAAATTTGCTACCATTTTGACCAAAGAAAATTCAAAGTAAGATTGAAGAATTGTATTGTTTTTGTCTTTGACATTCTTGTAGATACATCGTTTACTTTCTCATCGTCATCTTCCGTGACGAAGCCAGAAAATTCAATAAGGGTATTCAAAATTTGAACACTCTTTATTAGTGAGCTATGCAAGAGTGTTTAAAGTCTATTTTTAATTAATAACAAACAATATTTTACCTTATACGTAGTATAACTTTTCGGCGAACGGTGGTCATTTGATCTGCCTTTGGGCCAAGATAGCTTCACCTCTAATCATCTTCTAATATTCGATTGTGTTATTAATTATATTGCTGACCTTGGACACGTTTCTATACTACTACTGTATAAGATAGAGTATTGTAAGAAAAAGTCAAAATGATGCAATGGGAATCAGGTGACAGCACGATCACGTCATGACGAAGCTCAATAGTCAATTTTCTAGTTTATTTTAATTCTCAACGTAAAATTTAGTTATTTATCTGGGAAATATTAGTGTATATCTCGACTGTACTTGTACACAAATGCCAACTTGCTGATATTATAACGTATCGTGCACAAACGCTTCCACATTCGATCCGTGTCCCCCTTTCTTGTCAACTTATCTTAAGATTATCTTATATATTAGTGAAAATTCAATTATTTAAATGTGCAAAAATGGTCTTATTATTCGATTAAAAAATTTCTCGACTCAACTTTATGATCTCATATAGTACTTTTTAGTGTAAGCTTTCTGAAGGCTTATTCTAACAATCATACTTATAATTTTTAGCAAAGAATTACGACATCCTGTAGTCATATTTGCTCAAAAACCGAAATATGGTTTCCCTAGAGAAACCGATGTTCTCTTTAAGATTTCTAAAAATTAATAACACCAAAGTTTGGCTAAGATTAATAAGAAAAAATATAACATGGTGAAAGAAGAAGATTTCGTGGCGTAAAGATGAATGGCTTATGAAATGACACAAGGATATATTAACCTCAACCAAATAGCACCAGTACATATCCTTTATACGTCAAAGGAGAAAAAAAAACTTGTCCTATGAAAAGTTTGATCGATTTTAGAAGTAGTCTACTTAATTATGGTCGAAGTTTTACCCCTATTGACGGCACGATCTATTAAAGTTTTGTGGTGGATGGCGTATTTTGTTGACCTCCAACTCAAATTTCGACTTAGATTTTGATGTTATCACTTGCGTATTTAGAACTTGAAACTAAGACCCGTTTGGCCATAGATTTTGTCAAAATAAACTTGAGTTTTATTTGGCAAATACATATTTGACCATAGATTTTGCCTACATTTTGGTCAAATCCCTTGGTTTGGGGCCAAAATATCATTATTATATTTCTTTAAAATTGTCCCAAACTTTTGTATTTTATTAAAGAGCCCACCATTTATTATTTTGTAACGATGTTGATTCGTCTTTTCGGTCATCTGATAGTGTATCATGTAGTTCATTATAAAAATGATAAATTTGTATCAAATTTATTTATGTTCAGGACTATGGTTTGCGATAATATAATGAATGTTATTGATAATTGTATAGTTGGGTATTTGTGATAGTTTTTAGAACTTGTAGGTATAAGTCATATTTCATATTTTTCTAAACCAAGTTTCATCCAAAATAGATGTCCAAACACATTTTCATTTTCAAATCAAACTTTACCCAAATCAAATTTTTTGAATAAATTTAAAATTTTATGATCAAACGCTAGCTAAGATAGAAGATCTAATGACTAGTCAAAGTACAACAAGCCATGCACGCTCGCTCCACAAGCTCTTTAATTTGTTACCGCCATCCTCTTACTGCAAAGCGCAAATCAAAGGTTGAAGTCATCTGGAGGCACTTCCACATCTTCATACACAGAGTTTGCGGGAAGTAAAACTCGGTCATCTTAAGGGTGTGTTAGGTATGAAAGGAATTTATTTTTCTGATTTTCTCATGGTTAGTTTAATCGTTTCGGAAAATATTTTACTTATCAACTCATTTTTCTCTAAATGTTTTTTCTATCAAAAGAAAGAAAATTATTTTTCAAAATTTATTTTCGACATTCTCCACCCTATTCCTCATCCTCACCAACCTACACCCACCCCATCCATCCCCACCCCCAAACCACTCTTACCCCAACCTCGCCCACTACCCACCCTAAATAGAAGTATTATTAAGAGTATTTTCTTTTTATTTGTAAATAAAGTATTTTTTTTTTATTACAACATAATGAGTATATTTTTTTTATGATGTAGAAAAAAATATTTTCTTTCATTTCAACAAAACGAGTACTTTTTTTTCATGATGTCGAAAAGGTATTTTCTTTTATTTCAATAAAACGGGTATTTTCTTTTCATGATGTAAAAACAATATTTTCTTTCATTTAAACAAACTAAGTATTTTCTTTTTCTGAAATAGAAAAAGTATTTTTTTCCAACAAAATGAGTATTTTCTTTTCATGATGTAGAAAAGTATTTTTTTTCTTTCATTTCAACAAATTAAGTATTTTGATGTAGAAAAAATATTTTAACAAAATAAGTACTTTCTTTTTCATGATGTAGAAAAAATATTTTCTTTCATTTCAACAAAACGAGTACTTTCTTTTCATGATGTAGAAAAAATATTTTCTTTCATTTCAACAAACTAAATTTTTTCTTTTCTTGATGCACACAAAATATTTTCTTTTATTTTTAACAAAACGAGTACTTTCTTTTTATGATGTAGAAAAAGTATTTCCTTTCATTTCAACAAACTGAGTATTGTCTTTTCATGATATACAAATAGCATTTTCTTTCATTCAACAAAATGAGTAATTTCTTTTCATATTGTAGAAATAATACTTTCTTTTTAACAAAAATAAGTAGTATTTTTCTAGTTATCAAGCTCAATTTTCAACATTGTTCTTGTGTGAAAAAGTAAAGTAGTTTGTTAATTTCTTTGGTTTTGTATAAATTTTAAAAAGAATAATTAAATTCTTGAAGAAAATAGAGTCCTGGAGGGGGGTGGGGGAAGGGGGAAGAGGAGTACAGGAAACGTGAGGATTTTGAGGAATGTGAGTTGAGGAGAGTAGCATAAAAAATTATTTCCTAAAAATAATTTATACACTCTAACCAAACACTATAAAATATTTTTCGAAAAAAAGTTTTTTCATTCACCAACCAAACAAGGGAAAATAAGTGATAAAAATCACTCATTTTCTATGAAAATAATTTCTACGAAAACATTTCCCGTAGAAAACAATTTCCTTCATGCAAAACACATCCTAAATAATTATTTTTATAACATTATCTTTATCATTAGAATTCATGATGGACGGATTTGAATTATGTCGTTTGTGTACGGTCAAAATCAATTTGAGTCAGTCGTACGGACTGGTCGAGACGATAATGTTTCGATCAAAGGATATCTGCATGACAAGCTCGGTCAAGGTCCGAAGTAAGGGCCTCGAGCTTCGAGCTCTAAGACCGATCAATGACAAGCTTGGTATCATTATCGAGCTCATATTCAAATCGAACTACGAGGCAAAGCGGAGATTATCGAAGATACATAGACCGACCAACACTCACCCCGAATATAGAGACCCCAAGTCAGAATCGAGCTCGGACCAAGGCCGAGGGCTCGATCCAATACCGAGCTCGAGCCAGTATCGAGCTCGCAGACAAGGGTCGTTGCAACCGCACTATGGGAGAGAATCTTGGCGGAAATCGAGAAAAAAATAATACATCATGGGCTCTACACTACGTATTTTTTTATTGTATATAAAGTAGGATCCCTCTACTATAAGGGGGAAAGAACAAGAGATTTTGAGATAGATAGAAAAAAACATCCCCTTGTATTTTTTCCCTTTATCTTATTCGTTCTTCTTCTCACTATTCACATTCTCATAATCAAAAATACACATATTTCTATTTCTCTATACGATTTGTATCAAATTATATCACATATCCTTAGAACCATATACAAATTTAACTCTATCCAATTTTCGGTTAAACAGTTTGGCGCTCACCGTGGGGCTAAGGGTAACAGTGGTTGTTTGATACAAATCTACAATACACACTAGTTTGCAACTTTAAATCAACGATGGCAAACCCTCGACTAATGGCTTTACCTATCGACCACGAAGCAGTCCTTCAAGATTAAACCAACAACTTGACACCCAAGGCCGTAAGGCGAATTAACGATGTCACCGAAGCTCGAGTCGAAGTACCGCTAGATGTCAATTCACAAGTTGTCACGACCCTAAACTCCCTCCGTAGGATGTCGTGATGACACCTAGTCTCTAAGACTAGGTAAGCCTATCAATGCGGAATAATAATAAATATCTAAAATAAATAAATTACAATTCAACAATTTCAACTCCCCAAAACCCGATAGAAATAAGTCACAAGTTTCTAAGAATTTTTTTTTCTCAATGTCTCTATATGTCAAGGTCTAAATAAAATATAAGGAAGCAACATAAAATGATAGAAGGGGACTCCGGAGTCTGCGGACGCTGGCAGATATACCTCGAAGTCTCCGTGCGCAGGTAACTCACTGACGTCTAGGCNTTACAATTCAACAATTTCAACTCCCCAAAACCCGGTAGAAATAAGTCACAAGTTTCTAAGAATTTTTTTTTCTCAATGTCTCTATATGTCAAGGTCTAAATAAAATATAAGGAAGCAACATAAAATGAT
>AWOL01S0131819.1:0-12731 GCA_000715115.1 Nicotiana otophora
TCTTATTGCCAACACAGGGTACTACATCCCCTGGCTGCATTACTTGTTGCAAACATAGGGTACAACATTTCCTAGTAGCATCTCAGAGTGCCACAAGCCTCATCTTATTGCCAACATAGGGTACGACATTCCCTAGTAGCATCCTAGAGTGCCACGAGCCTTATCTTATTGCTAACACAGGGTATTACATCCCCTGACTACATTACTTTCTGCCAACATAGGGTACGACATTCCCCAGTAGCATTTCAGAGCACCACAAATCTCATTTTATTTCTAACATTATGGTACGATATTCCCTGGTAGCATCCCAGAGTGCCACGAGCCTCATATTATCGCCAACACAGGGTACTACATCCCCTAGCTGCATTACTTTATGCCAACATAGGGTACGATATTCCCTAGTAGCATCTCAGAGCCCCACGAGCCTCATTTTATTGCCAAGATAGGGTACGACATTCCCTAGTAGCATCCCAGAGTGCCACGAGCCTCATCCTATTACCAACACATGATACTACATCCCCTGGTCACATTATTTTCTACCTACATAGGGTACGACATTCGCTAGTAGTATCTTAAAGAGACAAGAGCCTCACCTTATTGCCAATACAAGGTACTACATCCCTTGGTTGCATTTCTTATTGCAAACGTAGGGTACGACTTCCTTAGTAGCATCCTAGAGTGCCACGAGCCTCATCTTATCACCAACATAGGGTACTATATCCCCTGGATGCATTACTTTCTGCCAACATAGGGTACGACATTCCCTAATAGCATCTCAGAACACCACGAGCCTCATCTCATTGTCAACACAGGGTACTACATCCCCTGGTTGCCTTCCATCTTATTAACATAGGGTATGACATCCCCTATTATAAAAAAAAACATCTTTTTCAATTCTTTATTCTGCAATAGCAAAGATAGTTTAATGTATTTTCAATAACTCACAAAAATTTCCTAGTGCAAACTGGGGCAGAAAATTTTTGTTTGTTTTGTTTGTTTCTCATGGCTTGCAGGTTTTTATGCAAAGCACAGAGTGGATGTGCAAGAAAAGACTCTAGCTCTCGCCAGAGAAAGTAGAACGTTTGATCTCAATACCAGCCGCAACCAGCTTTGACGTAATGCATGCGGAGACATAGAGTCTCAAGATCCATCTTCTCATCATCTGATCAAGAAACAAGCTTGTGAGAATATTTCATAGTCTGTTGCATCGAGAGCATCAAGTTTCAGTCTAAAGTCAATGGGATAAGCAAATCAAGACTAGACTCCAGACGACTTTTAGATAGGAAGTTTATAACTCTTAGATTTCAAGAGTATGTAATTTTCTATTTATTTTCCTGTAATAGTAGGAACTGCGGATCGGAACCTCAACGGAACTTCGCTCGATTCTCCATCTAAGCATACTCCGTCACTCTTCTTCCACTTGAACTACACGTGACCTGATTCCCTTATAACCCGGGATATGTAGGCTGCCTAAAATCAAGGCTCGGTACATCTTTTTCTTTTATCTTATTTTCCTTTTTAAATAATAGTGAGGTAAAATATCAGTCACATTGTTTATTTTCTTTGCCTGAAAACTCTTCATGTTTCCAAGCAAAGAGGGGCATGCTGTGAACACCTAATTTTTGACCACATCCCAAATTTTATACTATTTTAGTGTAAATATTTTTGTTAGGTCTAATCTTGATGTTTTAAACTTTTATCTTACTCTTAATAGGTTTTATCTATGAAAAATAAAAATTACAAAAATAAAAATTAAAATAAAAAAAATTCATATACGCTATGGTATTGTTTTTAGTGTCATTAGACTGTATGTAAATATTTCATTTTTCTTATATATATATTTGTTAGTCTAGAGTTAGTTAATTAATATTTTTGTCTTACTGTTTTTATTGAATTATACTTCTAAAAGAAAAACAAAACCTAAATATGAAAAACTTTGAAGCACCCGTAACTTTTCCAAAGTTGGGTAATAAATTTTATTTTAAAAAAAAAAAGAAAAGATTTCAATCATTCCATGATCCCCACTCCCACACGACACAATGCACACACAGTGCACTACTCACATTTTCTCTCCACAACTCACACATTGTAATATATAATACATTCATGTTTTAGCATTGGCAGAGAAAAAAAAAGAGGGGAGGGGGATTGACTTTTAGTATTTTCGAGGAGGAAAGGAACGAACTTCTTTGGGAGAATGCTAAAAAGCAACCTGATAAGGAAAAAATCCAGCAGTTAAGAGAAAACAACACTTTACTTCTTTTAGAGCAAAAAGTGGGCTTTAAGAGATAGTTATTCGGTGGAGTTGCTCCGTTTGGAGTCGGAGATCGAAGCGTCGTTTCAGATTTTAAGTTCGCGAACTCAAACGAGTAGATTATAGTTGTTACCTTTGCTCTTTGAAAGTTTCATAAAAGGTAACAATTAAGTTCTTCTGCTAGTTTAATGTAACGTATTATTGAATATATGATGTTAGTTCATGAAGTTTAATTGTTCCTTTACTTTCCTTTGTATTTTAAGTGATGTCTGTTTCTTCTTCTCTTCTTATTGTTAATGTATGTATGCTTTGCAATTTATATTTTTGTATGTTCCTAACTTTTAAATTTTAATTCGAATCTATTATCTTGCCATAATTTTCATGAAAATTTTAAATNTAGATTATAGTTGTTACCTTTGCTCTTTGAAAGTTTCATAAAAGGTAACAATTAAGTTCTTCTGCTAGTTTAATGTAACATATTATTGAATATATGATGTTAGTTCATGAAGTTTATCGAATCTATTATGCCATAATTTTCATGAAAATTTTAAATCATAGTCAATTGATAAAAAGAACGTTTAAAGTGGGCCAAGACAATACTTCTTGGGTTAAGTCCTAGTTAATGTGTGAGTCCATTCATACCAGTTCTAGTTATTGTCTTTATTTTGGTAATTCTTTGCAAATCTGTTATGTCCTTATTCTTTATTTAGGATTAAATTTTTTTTTTCTTTCTCCCTCGAACTAGCATCCTGGTAACTAAGTTAGTGATAAGTTTGGTGTAATTTAGTTTTACTTACTTTGAGTAGTTTTAGAATTGGATCATATAATTTATGGTAGGAAGATTACTTGGATGTGGTTAGGATCCCATTAGTTCAAAAAATAATAAAGTTAGTATAAAGTTACATGTTCGTACAATTGAATTTTAACGCAAGCATCACTCTAGTTTATTTATTTATATTTTAATATGGTGTTTAATTAAATAACTCAAATTCCATGTAGCAGTACCCAAAAATATAAATTCAAAATATTCTGATAATTCTTTGATTTTTATAATTGTGTTAAGATTATTTTTAGTTAAGTAAAATATTTTCATTAGTTTGGTTCTACCACATAGTTAAATATTTTTTCTTAATTATGTTTACATTTTAAAACTTCAAAATACATGTTATATTTAGTCATTCATTTTGTTTAGATAATATAGTTATTAATATGTGCTTGAGATTTTGTTGGATTGTGTTTTCATCATTTGAATTTATTCGTTGTTGGATATAATGTCTGCATTACCAAAGGGTTTATATTTAATTAGATAAGAAGGGATAACACTGGGATCTTTAGTTCATTTATATATCTTTATTGTGTTATTAATCTTTGAGCATGTCATTTTATTTCATGTTAATTTGCCCTGTGTTGGAATCAATATAGCTCATTAGTAAGTGGAACAATAAGAGGAATAAATCTGAGTTTAGAGTTAGCTAAAAAGTGATCTTAAATGTTACTTCGGGCTTATTCCATCAGTTAAACAGGTAGAAGTTGTGAGGGGGCGAAATGAGCCATGAACTAATTCAAGATTCGTTCCAATAAGTAAAAATATAAATAAAAAATAAAATAAAATATAGAAATAAATATCTCAGATCTAAAAAGATAAATAAATGAAATACTTTGAATATGCTAGTATGCTTGGATCATCGTGATTATGTATACGCTCGCGTGGCATAATTACGATTCCCAAAACTAATACCAAGGTATGCGTTCGCGCAACTTTGGCCAAAACAATCTTAAAAATAATAAAGTGTTATTAATTGTATATACGTATGCGTGACATGATTCTTGACACACCAAACAAAACGAATACACGTAAGCGTGATTCATTTTCAAGATAATTTCATAATTATGAACAATCAAGCAATTAAAAGCGGTAAAAAGGTAAATGTACATAGGTTCTAAAATGAGTAATTAAATAATTTAATTAAGCCAGGTATGATTAAAGCGACCGTGCTAAAACCACGGAATCCGAAAGTGCCTCACACCTTCTCTTAGATTAACAGAATTCCTCGCCCGGTCTTCTGTATTCACGGACCGTAAAACAGAATCAAATTTCTTTGATTTGGGATTTTAAATAAACCGGTGACTTGGGACACCAGAACTTATCCCAAGTGGCGGCTCTGAATCTAATAAATAATCCTATTTCGATTAATGTCACTTAAACTGGAAAAACTCCTTTGGCACCATTCCCCTTGAAAAAAGGAGGTGTGACAGCTCTGGCGACTCTGCTGGGNATGCTAAAATCATGAAAGCCGAGAGTGCCTCACACCTTCTCTCGGGTTAACATAATTCCTTACCCGGTCTTCTGTGTTCGCGGACCGTAAAACAAAATCAAATTTCTTCGATTTGGGATTTAAAATAAACCGGTGACTTGGGACACCAGAAATTATCCCAAGTGGTGGCTCTGAATCTAATAAATAATTCCATTTCGATTAATATCACTTAAATTGAAAAAACTCCTTTGGCACCATTCCCCCTGGAAAAAGGAGGTGTGACACCATTATCAGACCTTACTGCCTGAACCACTGCACTATTGTAGCAATCATTTTAAGGAAACTTTTAAGGACTATGATGACATCTGATTTAACTTTTAGCGGAAAAATTCATGTCACACGAGAATAGTCATATACTATCGTTAAGAAGTACTTATTTTCATCAAAAGTTGGTGTATTATATGGGCCCCATACATCCAAATGCAACAATTGAAACACCTTATTTGATCTATTAGTACTTGTAAGAAAAAGTAATCTGTGGTGTTTTTCTAGTGGACATACATCACAGCTATCTATTACACATTGGCATACCTCTAAGTTGTAACCTAGAAGTTTTTTCATAGCTCCTCCAGAAGCATGTGCCAATCTCTTGTGCCACACCATTACTTCTTCTTTATTTCCTTGTGTTGTTAGTCCTATTGTAACTTCCCTTGGTTTTGCTCCAGCTGCTTTATTGTAATGATCCGACTTATCGTTTTAACAGTTCACATCCCATTTAGTGACTTAAGGTCTCGAGTAGCTTCGCAATATATATTATGACCCGCGGGTGTGGTCGAGTTTGATTTAGTAAAGATTAAGAATTAAATTAAAAGAACAATCCTTAATTTGAAGCTTAAATTGAAAGAGTTGACCGGAGAGTTGACTTCTGAGCAAACGACTCCAAAATGGAATTTTGATGATGTCAATAGCTTCGCATGGTGATTTTGGACTTAGAAGCGTGTACGGAAAATTATTTGGAGGTCCGTAGTGGAATTAAGCTTGAAATGCCGAAAGTTAAATTTTTGGAAAGTTTGACCGGGGGTTGACTTTTTGATATCGAGGTCGGAATCCGATTCTGGAAATTTGAATAGGTCCGTTATTCCATTTATGACTTGTGTGTAAAATTTGAAGTCATTCCGAATCGATTTGATGTGTTTCGGCACATGATATAGAATTTGAAATTTCAAAGTTCATTAGGCTTGAATTGGGGTATGACTTGTGATTTTACAGTTGTTTGAGGTGATTTGAAGGTTCAACTAAGTTCGTATGATATTTTGGTACTTGATGGTATGTTTGGTCGAGGTCCCGAGGGGCTCGAATTTGTTTCGGGGTGGTTTCGGACCAAATTGGAGCTGTTTGGATTGCTGTTGCTGAAGTCTGATTTTCTTCTTCGCGAACGCGAAGGGAGTCCCGCGTTCGCAAAGAGGAATTTGAGGGGGGCTGTTGGTTTAGCCTTCGTGAACGCAGCCCAGACAACGCGAACGCGAAGAAGAAAGGAAGAATGGAGCCTGGGGTCGTTTGGCCTTCGCGAACGCGAACGCGAACGTGTTGGTCAGCTGGTCATCTCGAACGCGACGAGGAGTTCGCGAACGCGAAGAGGAAATGATGGGGCAGAAACAATTGGACTTCGCGAACGCGATGAGGAGGTCGCGAATGCGATGAAGGATTTGAGGCAGTTGGGTTTTGGCCTTCGCGAACGCGAAGCAATGGTCGCAAACACGAAGAAGGCCTATCTGGGCAGAATTAAAAGTCCCAAAAATGGGGATTTGAGTTCATAACTCAAAATCTAATTGAGAGCTCGGTAGAAGGCAATTTTCGGAGAGATTCTTGCATAGGTGTTTGGAGTAAGTGATTCTTATCCAGTTTTGATTAATTTCCATGATTATTTCTTTGAATCCATCATTTAATTCGGATTTAATGGAGGAAAATCAAGATTTTTGTAAAATCTTCCAAAAACGAAAATGTAAGATTTGGANTAACTCAAAATCTAATTGAGAGCTCGGTAGAAGGCAATTTTCGGAGAGATTCTTGCATAGGTGTTTGGAGTAAGTGATTCTTATCCAGTTTTGATTAATTTCCATGATTATTTCTTTGAATCCATCATTTAATTCGGATTTAATGGAGGAAAATCAAGATTTTTGTAAAATCTTCCAAAAAACCGAAAATTTAAGATTTGGAGGTCGAGTTATTATTGGAATTCGATAAAATTTGTATGGTTGAACTCGTATCGGAATGGGTGTTCGGATTTCATGAAAATTATGTCGGGTTCGAGGGGCGGGTCCCACATTTACTTTTGTTGGCTTTTTGAATAAATTTTTAAGTCGACATATTATTATCTGGAATTGTTTCCGACGAATTTTAATGGAGTTATACAATTAATTTGGATAGATTTGAGCTGTCCGGAGGTCAATTCAAGCAAGAAGGCTATTTTGGAATATCGGCCTAACTTCAAAAAGGTAAGTGTCTTGCTTAACCTCGGGTGGGGGAATTACCCCTTAGGCATTGAGTCTTATGTGCCATTTGTGAAATGTGAAAAGCCGTGTACCCGAGGTGAGGAGTACGTACTCGGGCTTATACGTGCAAAATTCATTGAATTAAAGTTTTAATCATTATTGTGTAGTAAATTGGAAAATTGTGGAAAATTATTAAATCATCTGTTTGCCATGCCTAAATCCTTATTGTTGAATTTATTTTTATATGATAATTTGATGTGATTGTTACTTGAAATATATATGAAATTTCGTGAGTATTGTTGGTTTAATATTTCTTGGAAACTAATTCCAATATGAATTTTCTTATGCAAATAATTAATTTAAGCGAGCTTAAGAATAAGTGTTAATATAATTATCTAAATTTGCATTAATGAATGTTTTGCTTTATGCTGAGTAATTTCTATCTCTATTGATTGTTTTTGGGTGTTATATATATTGTGTGGAGCCTTGGGCTATTTGTTGTGAAGCTAATTGATTTTGTTACATCTTTGGAATCTGATTGTGGCCATTTGAAAAATTGTGATATGGATTGAATTTATTATATTGTCGTGTTAAATTTCAGTGTAAATTGTTGTGTTGTGTGAGTTATTATTTTGGGGAGATAAGGGTGTCATTTCACTGTTGATATTATGTGGGTATAAGGGTGGCATTTCATTGTTGTTGTGTTTGTTGGAATATTGTATGGGCGGAGCGATAAGGGTGGCTATAGGAGCGATAATAGTGTCTATATGAGCAATAAGAGTGGAAATAGGAGCGATAAGGGTGGCTATTGATATTGTCTGGGTGGAGCGATAAGGGTGGCTATAAGAGCGATAAGGGTGGCTATTGATATTGTCTGGGCGGAGCGATAAGGGTGGCTATAGGAGTGATAAGGGTGGCAATAGGAGCGATAAGGGTGGCTATTGNATTGATTTTGTTACATCTTTGGAATCTGATTGTGGCCATTTGAAAAATTGTGATATGGATTGAATTTATTATATTGTCGTGTTAAATTTCAGTGTAAATTGTTGTGTTGTGTGAGTTATTATTTTGGGGAGATAAGGGTGTCATTTCACTGTTGATATTATGTGGGTATAAGGGTGGCATTTCATTGTTGTTGTGTTTGTTGGAATATTGTATGGGCGGAGCGATAAGGGTGGCTATAGGAGCGATAATAGTGTCTATATGAGCAATAAGAGTGGAAATAGGAGCGATAAGGGTGGCTATTGATATTGTCTGGGTGGAGCGATAAGGGTGGCTATAAGAGCGATAAGGGTGGCTATTGATATTGTCTGGGCGGAGCGATAAGGGTGGTTATAGGAGTGATAAGGGTGGCAATAGAAGCGATAAGGGTGGCTATTGTCAGGGATGATATGTGATGATGTGGGGTTGTGGTGTTGATAAATTTTATGTGATGTTATGATTTTCCTGTGTTTATTTTTATACCTTGTGCAAATTGTCTTGTTGTTGGTAAATCGATAACAATCTGATTTATGTTGAAATTGAGAGCCTATGGCTATCGCCAGACGGATTATAAAATAAAATGTGGGCACAAGGTGCCGTGAGTAAATAATGAGGATATTTGGCACGTGAATTGTCCGTGCAGTTATGATATGAAATTTGGGCACGAGGTGCTGTGATGAAATGACGATGATAATTGGTACGTGAATTGTCTGTGCAATTGTGATATGATTTAATTATGGGCACGGGGTGCCGTGGAAATATGAAAATGGGCCGAGACCCGTGTTTACGAAAAATATGAAAATGGCTTGAGACCCGTATTTATTTTTTATGATTATGAAATGAGATGTCACATGATGACTTTTTAATTGAAAAAATTATATTCAAAATATTTATTTGGAAGAATTTTTATTCAAAAAGAATTATATGATAGAATTGTATTTGAAAGATATTTATTTGAGAAAATTATATTTGAAAAGATTTAGTGAAAGAATTATATTTGGAAAATAATTATTTGAGAAAATTATATTTGAAAGAGAGTTATCTGGAAGAATTATATGTGAAAGACATTTATTTGAAGGACTTGATTTAATTGGGTGTGATTGTGTTTATTAATTGTTGAGTGATTTCAATGGTATTCTTGTTGTCTGTTGTGCATATTACTGGTTGTTTTATCCTGCCCTTATTATTATTATTATTATTATTATTATTATTATTATTATTTTTTTCCTATTATTTTATATATTATATTGTACATGTTATTAGACTAGTGAGTGTCTTGACTGTACCTTGTCTCTACTCCATTGAGGTTAGTCTTAATACTTACTGGGTACCGACCGTAGCGTACTCATACTATACTTCTGCACATTTTTGTGCAGAGCCAGGTATTGGAGATATTGGACTTGATCAGAGTTAAAGCGCGATCGTAAGGATTCAAGGTAAAGCTGCTTGGTCGTCGCAGTCTCTTGGAGTCCTTTCATTTCATTGTACTGTTAATTTGTAACCAAACAGTATTGTATATTTGGTTCTCGTGATCATTCCATGTATTCAGTTAGAGTTTTTGACTCAGTACTACCAGTCTTGGGAGGTTATATATTCATATTTATTCCGTTGTTAGTTTTTATTACTTAGTTTAAAAAAAATGGATTCAAAAATGTAATGAAAATCGGCTTACCTAGTCTTAAAGACTAGGTGCCATCACGACTCCTGTGGTGTAATTTTGGATCGTGACATTTATTTATTTGTGATACTAGTAGGTAAAGTCCATCTTTCTCTCTACCAATCCCCTTCGCCTCCCATTGAAGAGGTCCTGGAACAAATAAAAGTCAGGGTAGAATGCAACCAGACATTTAAGATCCCTTGTCACCTTAGACACCGACATAAAGTTGTATTGGAAATCAGGTAAAAACAACACATCTTTGATTTCCCCTGTTCCTGTGACTCTACAATTCCCAATATGTGTCACCGGTACTACTTCCCCATTTGGTAGATTAACCTTTTTAGTGTCTTTAATGTTAACTGCTTTAACATTATTCAACAATCTTAGATCTGCAACCATGTGATTGGTTGCTCCCGTGTCTATTATCCAGTGTGCCTTTGCTATATCAACAAGAAATGAATAAGCATTACCTGCCATGTTGGTTGTATTTTCCTGTTGTGGTTCTCGATTGATATTCGGACTCAGCATCTTCATGATCTGATCATACTGCTCTGTGGTCAATTGTGGTGCTCTGGCCATTTCTCCTTTGTTAAATCCCCCAGGTTGACCAATGCCTCCTGTATTTCCAGCAGTTACATTGGGGTGATTGTTTTCAGCACAAGCATTATATGCATTGTTCATCTTCTTCTTCCATTTGAAACCTGCAGGATATCCAATAATTGTGTAGCATCCTTCCTTCGTATGACCTTTCATCTTACAATAGTCACATTGCGTATTCCAGTTTCATTTTGCTCTCTGATAGTTCTGGTGCATATCACCCTTACCAGCCAAAAGAGCTGCAGAATCACTTGCATCCTCTGCTGTCATGATGTTGGCCACTGATCTTTGGCTTTCCCTCTCAACCAGCATTGAATATGCCTTATTAATGCTTGGTGTAGGGCTAGTCATCAGGATTTGGCTTCTAGCTTGTTCGTAGGTTTCATTCAAGCCCTTCAAAAACTGTAAGACCTTATGTTTTTGCATGAATTCAATGAAATTTTTAGACTTGGCGCAATCCCAGAGATTACGAAGTTTGGAGAAATACACTGACACACTATCAGTTCCTTGAGTAATTGTAGCTATTGCCTTATGCAGTTGATACACTCGTGAAGTGTTCACCTTATCAAACTGTTCCCTAAGATCTTCCCAAACAGCTCTAGCATTCTTCGCATACACAATCCCTGTTATCAATTCCTTTGATACTGAGCTCATGATCCATCCTAAAATGATGGCCTTACATCGGTCCCACTGATGACTTAGTTCTGCATCAAAATCTCCCTTTTTAGAGTCCTATCGACTAATCCTAGCTTGTTTTTCCCAAGCAGCTGGATTTCCATCGCTCGACTCCAGGTGATGTAATTGTCAGAACCAGTCAGCTGGATCGATATTATCGGAGCTCCCGTCGTGTCTGAAAGATGAAGGAACAATGGATGATTGTGGTCCAAATATGTCTTTGCCGCCATTGTTGAATCTCAATTTTGTAACTCACCTATTAATTGAATCGTTGAACTAACAGAGTCTCCCAGAATCAGTGTCGTGTACTCGCAATCGCGATTAATCGCTCTGATACCATGTTGATTTTGGGGGTAATTGATGAACCCTAATCGGCAGAAGAGATTGTGGAGTTGAATGTCTTAGAGAGAGAAATATTGAAAGGGAGAAATGAAATGAAAATTTTCTCTCTTGTATTTCTGTACAGTGTATTCACATACATATATAGATGATGTATCAGCTAACTAACAACCTAAACTAACTGACTAACTACATAACTGATTCTAGAAGATTCTACACAGCTATATACATCTTCACTATCATATTGTATTCTCATTAGCAATAATAGTGTTGGAGTCAGTACTCAGTTGCATTGATATCATAGACGAGAGCGAGAGGAAAACATAAAATTAGGAATATAATAAAAACAAAAGATTGAGTTCCCAAAAATGTAACATAATACTACAGTTTTATGTCTACCAAACTTTTAAACGGAGAAGCTGGACTTTGGTTGTCCAGACTAAACTCCATCCTTAACTTCTGGAGGACCATGCATGGTTATTTAATTATCTGTCATGGGATTACGTCATGCATGCCCGACTGTTCTTAATTTCTCGAACACAACCAAAATTATGGCACTCTAAGCTTTCATTATATCTCAATTTTTCCAAAGATGGTTTTTTGTTTTCTTTTTCGATCGAGCTAAATGCTCCTTGTGTCTTAATTTATATAGAGAGCAACTATTTTATTTTGCTTTTGGAGGATACACATTAATTTTTTCTGCTAATTTAGGTATATATTCTCTTACTTGGTTTACTAATCCTAAAAATGATTGTAATTTCTTTTTTGTATCTATGTTTTCATCNCTTAGAGAGAGAAATATTGAAAGGGAGAAATGAAATGAAAATTTTCTCTCTTGTATTTCTGTACAGTGTATTCACATACATATATAGATGATGTATCAGCTAACTAACAACCTAAACTAACTGACTAACTACATAACTGATTCTAGAAGATTCTACACAGCTATATACATCTTCACTATCATATTGTATTCTCATTAGCAATAATAGTGTTGGAGTCAGTACTCAGTTGCATTGATATCATAGACGAGAGCGAGAGGAAAACATAAAATTAGGAATATAATAAAAACAAAAGATTGAGTTCCCAAAAATGTAACATAATACTACAGTTTTATGTCTACCAAACTTTTAAACGGAGAAGCTGGACTTTGGTTGTCCAGACTAAACTCCATCCTTAACTTCTGGAGGACCATGCATGGTTATTTAATTATCTGTCATGGGATTACGTCATGCATGCCCGACTGTTCTTAATTTCTCGAACACAACCAAAATTATGGCACTCTAAGCTTTCATTATATCTCAATTTTTCCAAAGATGGTTTTTTGTTTTCTTTTTCGATCGAGCTAAATGCTCCTTGTGTCTTAATTTATATAGAGAGCAACTATTTTATTTTGCTTTTGGAGGATACACATTAATTTTTTCTGCTAATTTAGGTATATATTCTCTTACTTGGTTTACTAATCCTAAAAATGATTGTAA
>AWOL01S0131863.1:0-10145 GCA_000715115.1 Nicotiana otophora
TGGTCCTTCGATCATGGCTTCAAGCCTGGGCCTTCAATCATGGCCGCGATCATGGCATTGAGCCTGGGCCTTCAATCATGGCATCGAGTCTGGGCCTTCGATCATGGCATCGATCCCGAACTTTGTCTCTGGCTTCAACCCTGGCCGTCGACCTTGGGCTCGATCTTGGGCTCGATCACAGCCTAGAATATCCAGCAGAAGAGAAAACATTGCAGCAGCTTTTTAAGTTTAATTTCTTTGATCCGTTAACCATCCGAAACTCACCCGAGGCCCTCAGACCTCAACCAAATATACCAACAAGTCCTAAAACATCATAAGAACTTATTTGAAACCTCAAATCAGATAAAACGACGTTAAAATCATGAATCATGCTCCCATTCAAGCTTAATGAAACTTAGAATTTCCAACTTCTACATTCGATGTCGAAACCTATCAAAACAAGTCCAATTGACCTCAAATTTTGCACACAAGTCATAAATGACATAACGGAGCTATGAATATTTTTGGAACTGGATTCCGACCCCGATATCAAAAAGTCAACTCCCCGATCAAACTTCCAAACTTTAAATTCCTAATTTAGCCATTTCAAGCCTAATTTCACTACGGGCGTCCAAATAAAATTTCGATCATACTCCTAAGTCCAAATTACCATACATAATTGTTGGAATCATCAAAATTCTATTTCGGTCGTTTGTACATAATTTGACATCCGGTCATTATTTGAACTTAAACTTTTAATATTTTTATCAAAATTCCATATCTCAGGCTAGGGACCTCAGAATTTGATTCCGGGCATACGCCCAAGTCTCAAATCACGATACGGACGTACCGGAACTGTCAAAATACTGATCCGAGTCTGTTTTCTCAAAAGGTTGACCAAAGTCCACTCAATTGAGTTTTAAAGCTCTAATTCACATTTTAATCCATTTTTCACATAAAACGTTTTCAAAACTTTTACGAGCTCCGCATGCAAGTCGATAAATGATAAATAGTATTTTTTGAGGTCTTAGAATACAGAATTAATTATTAAATTTAAAGATGATATTTTGGGTCATCACAAATTTATGCACTGCACAGGTGATTAGCGAGTATCATTTATAGTTCTCTTTCATATTACCTCGCCGAGGTTAGTTTGGATACTTATTGAATACATGGGGTCGGTTATACTTATACTACACTTCTGCACCTTGTGTGCAGATCTTGGAGTCGATGTTGCTACGTATGGCGGGAGCTGGCATTAGAGGCGTGCCTGATTTTGGAACATAGCTACCACTTGTCCTTGGTAATTATAGATTTGTAATCTGTTATATATATTTCAAACAGATGTTGTAAGTATTATTTCATACCAACTTTGTAAATCTAAAGTTTTAGTGGCTCGTGACTTGTAATACCAGTTCTTGGGTTGAATCAATGTTGCACGATGAGGAAAGAAAGATGGAAAGTTTATCCTAAATGCCCTGTAGCCTATCGAATATAGGTATGGACGTCATCATACCGATCCGCAAGACTCTACTAGACACTTGCTCATGACTCGTAGAACCTATTAACCTAGAGCTCTAATACCTACTTGTCATGGCCCAAAATCCACTAGTCGTGATGGAACCTAACTCAACCCTCTAGGTAAGCCAACTAACAGTCAACATATTCCAAATGAGATTAATGAGAAATAAATGATAAATTCCTTCCACTCACTTATATGTTATGTGAGCGCTCGGTATCAGCTATGCGTCGACGACTTATGATTCCATGGATGAAGTGCGAGATGTTGTTTCTTTGTTTTGATGACGGGCCAGTCTGGAGGACTTGAGGCCAGGTTTAGACCGTAGGTTGGGATCGGTGATTCCATTTTTTGTGAGCATATGCTTTTGGACTTATATGTCCTATAATGTCCCTAGGAATATGACTAATGGCTCGGTGAGTGGTTGGATGGCTATGTCATGAGTATAATGTGACTGCGGTATGTGTTTAGATGGCTTTGATATGATAAGAAGCTTTTTCATATGATGTGAAAAATGACTATGTGTGCTTGATGTTTTTGGATGCATTGTACAGTCTTGAGCTATGTGCGTGTTGAGAGTTCTTTCATGTCGATCATTTGTGGAATGAAGTAGATCCTCATGTTATGATGACGAGTTCAGAACATGAAGATTAAGTGATTGCATAGTAGTTGTGGTTGTGAAAGGGCATAGAGAGATACCAATTGAGGCTAAGCGGGTGGGTATCTCTTGTGGGACGGTCTACAGATATGTGATCCTTATGATGTTATGTGGAGAGTTTCTTTCTACCAGTGGGTTATATGTGTTGAGATTGAGTTTGGATCGGTTGAGAAAGTTAACTTGACTGTCAAGGGTGAATGCGAGCTTAGTAGATAATTTAAGGTATTTAATACTTTGTGTTGCATGAGCTTATGAAGAATTTAGTTGAATTTTAGTTGATTTTGGCAGTAACAGAGTACAGGTATTATGAGTTATCAGATGTTTTGTTCTATGGCTTTGAGCCAAGTGGGGAGTCTACAATTGACGATTTGATTGCATGATTATGTGTTGTACTGGTTCGATTTAAGGCATACTTGTGAATCAGTTATGACTTGCAGGGGTTGAGATCGAGGATGACTTGAGTAAGGAAATTTATGGATACGAGTTATATTACACTTTATGGGTATATGAAAATCATGAAATGATTTGAGTTGTTATTTGTGACGGATATAGTGCTCATGGAGTAGGAATTTACTCGGTTGCATTAAGGCGAAGTTACTCCTTTAGGTGTTGTTGTGCTAATGAAGCATAGGTCGTTCGGCCCGTTTGAGCGGTACAGTTGAGATATGAGCACAGTGGATGACTCTCGAGAAGGTTCTAATGGATTCAAGATTTATATGTGGAAATTGAGAATTTTTTGAATTTGTATATGGCAAGAATCTGAGATTTAAATTGGATAGTATCAAGACTCGCGGTATTTATATATCATTATGGATTCTATATTTTAGTATCATAAAGGTAAAAAAAACAACTTTAAATTCACATCAGGTCTCTTCAGAGTGGGTGTCTCGGTTGTGGTACTTTTGGGGTACTTAAGAGGGAATACAACGGCTTATGAGCCTTAGGGCGGTGTGGTTTTATGCTAGAATCGCTTGTGGTGAGCGTTGGGTTAAAGGTCATAGCGTGTGGGCAAGGAGAAGTGTTAACTTGAAGGTAACTCAGAAGGAGCTCGGAGAAATAGGACAGCTTGGTGGTAGATCGGATCAACATGGTAATGGGTATAATCAGTTCTTTAGGTTCTTATGATGTGGTGAGTCTCTACATGTGTTTTATGGCAATACTCTTGAGTTTGGCAACCTGCGTGACTTGGTTGAGTTAGATGGATTCAGTTATGATGGCTTGGTTATGTGCAAACAGGTTTCGTAGAGTTCTCGATAATTTCTACCACGGCTTGCGGTGGATATTTTCTACATGCATAAGGAGTTTGTTGTGCATTGTGATTTTCTCATGGATAGGATCAGGTGAAAGGTTTCTAGCTAATTGAGTATGTAATCTGCTTATGACTCATGGTTGATAATGTGGTTCTCATATTTTCATATGATGGCATGATAGATGCGGTGCGTCGTGTGGGATTGAGATTTGCATGCACAAGGTCGCAGTTCAGTTTTGAAGGGAAGGTCACGAATTCTTAGACAGCATGGACGGTTCCAACTGTTTAGATGAATGCTAGTACTACTTGGTATACCTGAGAAGGGTGCGCATTTCAGAAGGTGCATTGTGTTTTGACTTACGGATGCTTCATTGGTATTGCGGTACTCGTCTGGTTGAACGACTGCTAGTGTTCAGAGTTTGCTTCATGGCACAAAAGAATTATGGAAGTAGTTCTTGTGGAATGAATATCTATGAAGGATGTGTCATTAACTTGAGTGGAAGAGTTGGGATCGGATATGGTGATTCTAATATTCTAGGGATTTGGAGACGGGGAGTTCTCAAAGGCAGATTGTTCCTTGATTGTGGTATGTAAAGGTATACCCAAAGTTAGACACCTAATAGTATGTGTTATGGTTAGGTTAATGTGGACTTTTGTGGGGTTATTTATCTAATTGTGGTGACCGGAGTGGATTTGGGGGCGCATTGGTAGGCCCAATGAGGATGTGTATTCTACACCGGATCAGATTTGTTAACTTAGCATTGTTATTGTTGAGGGGTGTTTCATTCAGTTGGAGTTGAGCTTGTTTGTATTCTGATATGTTCTATGTGTTACTCTTCTATGCTATGATGGGTTGTGATCTGTTGATTATTTGCACACTAGATGCGTTTCTATTTGGACCTTACGGCGAAATTCGAGCGAGATGGTTATTGAGGTGTTGAATGGTTGATTGCGCCTTAGTTATGGTCTTTCTAAGTTGTAGTATATTGTGTTATTCGCTTCTCCATGGTTATGATCATGCACTTCGTGTACTTGATGTCGAATTACGTGTGGTTGTTGATTTTAAGCTTTGTGGCTTGAGGTATTTCATATGGATCGGTGTTTGGATTGGTCACACATTGCAGCGGGATTATGTTGGGATATGATCCTTTGCAATAGATTTGTGTGTATTGGTTCTACTATGGGTGATGGGTTCATAGCATTGCGTTTGTGGTGGTACTTGTTGAGCTTGCGGGGTAGTTCTCTCATTTGAGTTATTTTCCATGTTTGGGTGCATTTGAGTTGTTGCTTATTGGTTCACAAATTGCATGGTATGTGTCTCTAGGTGTTATTGGTATGGCATGTCAGTCGAGCAACTTGTACTGAGTGAGATGAGGTTATTGAACCTGGAATGAGCACTATCGGGATTGATTAAGGTATGTTTGGAGATGTGGTGATGTCACTAGTCAGCTTAGAATTTAGCTATGGTTCTTCTTTGGCGAGAGAGATCTATGACTTGTTGATTTGATGGGTGGTTATGAGTCTCTGTGTGTTTCTTTCATCATTGGCAGTGTACGAAGGTTTAGAATGGGATTTAATTGATATGAGGTTTGCTACCAGTACCGGGTTTGTTTTTTAGCAGCTACTGTGATCGGGAATTATTGCTACGAGTATGTGAGTTATGTGGTATATCATGTGATTACATCTTGGTTATGGTTATGGCTTGATACAACTTATTTAGACTTATACAGTGTGTAGATGCGAGATTCGGGTCTTGTAAGGAATTCCAGATGTTGGAAATTTGGGTTCCAAAGTTTATGGCCTAAGGTTGAAGGAAACATCTTCGGTTATGTTGACTTGACAGACTTATATGGATTGGGGTGACGTGGGATCACCCCTGGTATGTGCATGGTAAGGTTACACAGTAATTTAACGGCTTTGGAACGACTCTTGGCACGTTCGAGGACGAACGTATGTTTAAGAAGAGGAGAATATAATGGCCCAGCCGATCGTTTTGAGCATTTTCATTTTGTTCACCTGGTTGAAGTCTTGAGTAGCTTCATATAATGTATTATAACTTATGTGAATCATCAGTTTTGGTTCAGGTGATTCGGGATTGATTCGGAAGAATGATTCTCAACTAGGAAGTTGTAAGTTGGAGGAGTTGACCAAGATTGACTTTTAAGTATTTGATCTCGAATCGTGATTTTGGACTTGGTCGTATGCCCGAATTTGCATTTGGATGTTTCTAGAAGGTTTCAATATTATTTGGCGAAAGTTGGCAATTTGAAGGTTAGGAATATTTATAAGTATGACCGGGAGTTGACCTTGATGATATCGGGTTCGGATTGTGGTTCCGAGAATTAGAATAGCTTCGTTATGTCATTTGGGACTTATGTGCCAAATTTGAGGTCATTCCGAGTTGATTTGATATGGTTCGGCACCATTTTGGAAATTGAAAGTTCAAAAGTTCATTAGGTTCGATTTGAGGTGCGATTCGTGGTTTTGATGTTGTAATGCATGATTTGAGGCCTTTATTAAGTCGGTGTTATGTTATGGGACTTGCTGGTATATACGAACGGGGTCCCAGAGGCTCGGCAGTGTTTCGGATTGATTTCAGACAATTTTTAGGCCATTTTCAATTGTTAGTTTTTGGCTACATGGTTCTACATCACGTTGCGGAGCATTGTTCGCGATCGCGAAGAGTAAAATGGAAAAAATGGATCTGTGAATTACGTTTGTGGGGAAGCTTCACGTTCGCGAAGAAGATATTCTGTTGTCAGTGAGCTAACTTTGGAAGAATATATCTTGCAATCTATAAGGAATTTGGAGATGATCTAAAGCAAAGGTTGTAGCCCTTTGTTTCTAGTTTTCAAAAAGTTAAATTGTTTGTCATTTAGAGTTATGTACAAAATGTTATGGCTGATACACTATAGGTTGTCTATGTTATGGCTGATACACTACAGGCTTTCTGAGAAGAGTTTGGGAAGGGTTAATGAAAATGTGTTCATCGCGATTGCGGGGAAATGGCCGCGATCGCGAAGGGTAAAATCTATGCTAGAAAATTTTGAAATCGCGATCGCGAGGTTGGTGACCGCAATCGCGAAGGGTACCTCTGGAGCAGTGTATAAAGTACTATATTTTGAAGGTCTTAGTTACTTTTATCATATTTTGAGCTATGGAGCTCGAATTTGGGCGATTTTGCAAGCGACTTTCACCACATAGATTGGGGTAAGTATTGTATATTCAGTTTTGATTATATTTCATGAATCTATCTTCTATTTTGGCATTCGGATTATGAATTTTAAATAACAATTGGGGGGTTTTGCCTAAACTTTCCTAAAGTGAATTTTTGAGTTTTGAATATCGATTCGGAGTCGGATTTGAGTGAAATTAGTTTGGTTGGACTCTTAATTGAATGGGTTGTCAGATTTTGTGAGTTTTGTCAGGTTCCGAGGTACGTGCCCAGGTTTGACTTTTTGGTTGAATTTGAGTAAATGTGTAAAGATTCGACCTTTATCATTTGGGATTATTTCCTTATACATCATTTGATGTTTTTGAGTTGCTTTTGGCAAGTTTTGAGCCGTTCGGAGGTTCATACGCGCGGGGTGGTGTTTCTAAAGTGTTGTTCGGCTTAGTCGGTAATTTTTTTGGCGTGTTTGAGGTAAGTATCTTATCTAAACTTGGTTGAGACACTAATTGCCTGAATTATTTGGGATAGCTACATGCTATGGGTGCGCACATGTGTGGGGTTGAGCCCATATGCGATCACTAGGGTATTTATCCATGCTCAGGGTACTGCTTAGGCTATGATATGCCTAGAGTTGGCTGTTAAGCTTTAAGCTATAATGTTTCTTATATTTGTATCATTGTTGTGAACTATTTAAGTTATGTTTGAGATTACGAAGAGGCTAATTCCCTGAATAAACTTGGTAATTGCTATTTTTGTGATAAAATTGCTGATTCGAGCTATGATAGCACACATTGCACATGCCTACAATTTAGCATGCTATTATACTAGTCCAGAAGCATGAAATCTAATAATTATTCATCATATACATATGTTTTTGTATACTTGCTTCAGTGTGATATAATTTGGACTGGATGCTTGTTACTATGTCGGGTGGATTATGTTGTTATGCATGTGACCACGCCGGACAGATTGTGTTGTTATGCTTGTGACCACGCCGTTCGGATTGTTTATTTATGCATGTGACCATGCCAGGCAGATTGTGTTGATATGCCTGTGACCACGCTGGGCGAATTGAGATACATCCTGTGACCACACCGGCCGGATCCATCACATTTAGCTTGTGATCATGCCTGGCGGATTATGATATTGAGCATGTGACCACGCCGGGCAGATTATGATATTGACCTTGTGACCATGCCTGAATGGTAGAACGTTGAATTGGTTGCGCTTTTATGTGGATAAGGATCTATCCCACTAGGATCACCCTATCATGTTTCTCTCTTGATGGTGTACACGCAGATTTTGAGAAACCGACAGGTTTCTGGATGATGTGAGCTCTGGGAGAGCTGGTTACTATTATTTGGATCGAGTTGCACGCTGCAACATGCCTTATTAGCTTATTGTTATTTGGATCAGGTTTCACGCTGCAACGGGCTGATATTTGATTATTGAATTTCATCTCTACTTGCAATTTCCTTGATATTTTACCTGATTTACTTGCATATCTTCTTTATATATTGGATTATTGACTGAGTAGAATACTTTAAAACAAAGAATTATGAGCACCAAGGTGGTTTTTACCCGTGATTTACCCGATTTGATCATATATTTGTTCTATGCTTATTGAATTTATGAACTACAAAGGTGATTAGCGAGTATCATTTATAGTTCTTGCTCCTATTACCTCACCGAGGTTAGTTAGGAGGCTTATTGAGTACATGGGGTTAGTTGTACCCATACTACACTTCTGCATCTTGCATGCAGATCTTGGAGTCGATGTTGTTGCGTATGGCGGGAGCTGGCATTAGAGGCATACCTGATTTTCGGACATAGCTATCACTTGTCCTTGGTAGTTTTAGATTTGTAATCTGTTATGTATATTTCAAACAGATGTTGTAAGTATTATTTCATACCAGCTTTGTAAATCTAACATTTTAGTGGCTCATGACTTGTAAAACCAGTCCTTGGGTTGTTGTATAAAAGTTCAGTTATTTCATCATTTATTTCTCATTAATCTCATTTAGAATATGTTTACTATTTGTTGTTTACCTAGCGGGTTAGGTTAGGTTCCATCACGACTAGTGGATTTTGGGCTGTGACAATATGACTGCAGATTTATGGCACCAGAGATTAGGCCATATGAGTGAGAAGGGACTGCAAATCCTATCCAAGAAGTCACTCATCTCCTTTGCAATAGGTACAACTGTGAATTTTTGTGATTATTGTTTATTTGGAAAACAACATAGGGTATCATTTCAAGCAACTCATGGAAGAAAATCAAATATACTTCATTTAGTATATTTTGATGTTTGTGGTCCAATGGATGTAGAATCAATGGGGGTAACAAATATTTTCTCATATTTATTGATGATGCTTCACGAAAATTGTGGGTTTATTCCTTGAGAACAAAAGACTAGGTATTTCAAGTTTTTCTGAAATTTAATGCTCTGGTGGAAAGGGAGACAGGTCGAAAATTGAAGTGTCCCAGGATAGACAATGGAGGAAAGTATACTTCAAAGAAGTTTGAAGACTATTGCTCAAGCCATTGAAGTAGACATGAGAAGACAATTCCTGGAACCCCATAACACAATGGTGTAACTGAAAGGATGAATCGAACCATTGTCAAAAAAGTGAGAAGTATGCTCAAAATGAAAAAACAAACCTAAATTATTTTGGGGTGAAACAACTCGCACAACATGTTACCTGATTAATAAAAGTCCATCAATTCCATTGGAGTTTGACATTTCAGAGAAAATCTAGACCAACAAAGAGGTGTCCTACTCCATGTGAAAGTGTTTGGATGTAAAGCTTTTGCACATGTGCCTAAGGAGCTGAGAACGAAGCTGGATGACAAAGTTATTCCCTACATCTTCGTCGGTTATGGAGATGAAGATTCGGCTACAGATTGTGGGACCCGGAAAGGAAGAAGATCATCAGAAGCAGAGATGTGATCTTCAGACAAGATGTGGTCGGGATTGATGGTAATCAATCAACAAAGACCAAAAATGATAATGGTACAATCACTAACTTTATTACTGCTCCTACTTTACCTGTATGTAATCTTTCCACAAGTGAAGAATGGCACACGGAAGGTGTAGATGAAAAGGTTGTTGAGCAGAGGGAGCACCCTAGTCCACAAGACTGTCACGACCCAAAAATCCAACTAGTCGTGATGGAACCTAACCCAACCCGTTAAGTAAGCCAATTACCAATTATCCAATTCCAATGAAATTAATTAAAATAAATATCTAAAACCAATACATTTCCCCAAGAACTAATAGTACAAATCATGAGCTTCTAAGAATACAGTTTACAAAGTGGAGATGAAATAAATACATAGTCTGTTTGAATATTACATAATAGAGCTTTTATAAATCTAAGGCTACCATGAACAAGAGGCAGCTACAACAGGAACGCAAGTACATCTTCAAATCCGGAAACCATTGAGCACAGCAACAACAACAGCCAACATCTGCACGCAATGTGCAGAAGTGTAGTATCAGTATAACCGACCCCATGTGCTGAGTAAGTAACAAACCTAGCCTTAGGTTGAAAGTAGTGACGAGCT
>AWOL01S0131867.1:0-14119 GCA_000715115.1 Nicotiana otophora
TATATATATATATATATATATATATTGCAAATTTATGCATTTACTTTAATTTAGTGTTCATACTAGCTCTCTAAATCTCAAATTGAATAAGCAGTAATTAGTTCAAAGGAAAATATGTAGGCAAATTCATTTATCGAGTGTTACTTTCGTCCGAGAGTGAATTTCTGTTACATGAATGGGAGTAGATCTGTTCAACCAATTTAATTACAACTAGAGAGAAAAAAAGTTACTTAGGAAATTATGTTGTGGCAGTCATCTGATTGAATTATATTGTTCAATGTTTCTGCTAATAATAGAGAAAAAAAAATTAATGAAATTTTCATTCCTTGAAGAACAATTATGTATCTAATTAGGTGGGTATGCAATCTATATATCTCTATATATTTATGTAAAGCTGGGGTGGCACCCCTCCTATATTTTACCTCCTTTTTTTGCATTTTTTTGGGGGGCAAATTCCTTCTTTCTCTCTCTTTTTTTTTTTTCTTCCTCTTAATTAAATGTATCCATTATTCAGCAACACTTAATATATCATAATTCAAGCTTAAATAAACCTATATAAAAAAAAATATCAGACTAAGAGATTTATTTCTAAAATAATAGTAATACAAATTTTCGTCAATTTTTTTTTCATTTTTGAAAAACAAAAGAGCTAAATTGATCAAGAACCGCATATCAGCCTATCAGCTTTACACATACAGATTAGTCTATTTATAGAAGTTGGCATACTTGCACGTTCGAAAATTGCACCAACGTAACTTTTGAATCAATTTGAACAATTAGAACCTATTTGACCAAATTTTAATCTTTGTATTTTTTTCCTCTTTTATCCTCACTAAATTTACAAGAAATTCATTTTGATCTATTTTATTATTTTTTATAATCACATGAAATGCGAACAAATTGGCAAGTTAATAATATTTCTCTCTCTAAACAACGGCCGGTACTTATTGTTTGCAATAAATTTTCAAGATATGAAAAATAAATTGCAATCACAAAATAAGAGAGAAATATTGTTACTAATCAATTGTGAGTATAATTTTGTTTCTCCCTTGATTCTTCTCTCGTGATTATCTCCATGATTCGAGGGCTGAAGCAGCGTATTTCTCGAATGTAGGATGATGCAGACCTCCTTGAGATGTATTTGATCTCCAGCTTCTTGAACTATTTGATTGTCAAAAAGTATCCGGTCATATTTTGATCTCTTTGTTAATATGCCAAGAGTTTATGGGATTTTTGAGACGTCTCTTCAAGGGAATATGTATCCCTTTATATAGGTGTGCGTTAGGGTTTAGGGTAGAGTAATTTTCAAAAAACCCTAATAGACTCCTAGAATTTCAAAAGTTTTGTAGTATTTTAAATTTAATTTTTAATTTGATCCGTTAAAATTTTGATGTCTAGGCTTATATTGCACTTGTTCCGTACCACTTTTTCTTTGGCTAAAGGAAGCGAATGCTCATGTGAGCCAACAGCCAACAAGCCAAGTAGTACTAATTAATTGTGGTGCTACCTTTGTTTTCGGAAATTTTAAGAAGTTAACTTTTTTAATAAATTATATGTCATCGAGACATTGAGAGTTGACTATTATGAGAATAATATTATTTTTCCCATTTCTGAAAAACTTTCAAAAACTTTTTTTCTTTTAAGAAACATATATATTGTCGTAATTGATTACGTCCAAGAGCTATCACTTGGCTTCCATGACTTTAGATTCTTTCCTTTTGAATAAATAAAAAATAAATAAAAATATTGAAAAAAATTCCTTTTTAACTTATACCTGCTTTTAAAAAAAATATTTAACTGGTATAAGTTGTTGCTTATTCTTCTTCTTTTGATGATGACGACAATATTCTGACAGTTTTCAGAAAAATTAAAAAAAAAGACAAAATTTTGTAAAAAGAAAGAAAGAAAGATTGTTTGTTTTTTAACAATGAAAATATTTTAGAACTTTGAATTAAATTACTTAAATTTTTATATTTATAAATACAATTTTTTATAACAATATTGAAGGTAATATATTGTAAATACATGCCTAATATTTTACTTATTTAAATTACCCCTTAATATATAAATAATATTGTATACGGTCAAAACCGAGTTTGCCCTTCGTGTGTTTAGTCAAGATTGAAAAATGATGGACCGAGGGTTGTTATTATAATATCAAGTTGTGATGTGAAGTTGTGTTGCGAGACCGACCGATGCCGAGCTCAAGTCAGTGTCAAGCTCGGGACCCAGAGACTGACTGATACCGAGCTCGAGTCAATATCAAGGGTCGAGGATAAAGGAACCGACCAACACCGAGATCAGCCAAAACCGAAATCGAGTCAAGAGACAAAGAGCCGTTATAGCCGCACTAGGGAAGAGAATCTCGGCAGAAATCAAGGAAAAACTAGTTAATTAATTTATCATGGAATCCTCACTATGTATTTTTAATTATATCCAAAGTAGGATTCCTCTACTATATTAAGAATGGCTATCATTTGTAAAGGGTATTCATTGATTCAAAGATTGACATACATTCATACACTCTTGCCTTCAGGGATAATTGAGATTTATGTAACATCCAGCAAATATCATTTTTTGGGCTTTTGATTCATCTTGTTCATTTATAAATCATTTTCTACTCAATTTGGGTTTGTATTCATTTTTTTTACGGTCAATATTCGATATTTTTCTACTTATTTTTCCGATTTGTACCAATTTATACCACATATCCTTAGGACTACGTATAAATTCAACTATATCCGTTTATCAGGTAAACAATTTGGCGCCCACCGTGGGGCTAAGGATAATAATGGTTATTTGGTACGAATCTCCGCAAAACACGCCATTTTTTACACTTGCTCTTCTTGGAAGTATCTTTGATTTCAGGATAAAAACAACGAACTCTCAATTAATGACCCTACCTATCGACAACGACGTTGGCCTTCAAGATGAGAACAACAACTTGGAGACGGGAGATGAAAGGCCACTCGCCGATCCCGTTGAAGCTCGGGTCGTAGATCCCATTGACGTTAATTCACATGTGGACATCGAGGCGAACCAACGTTCCGACCCCGAAAACAGCATTCATGGTGGAACTCGATCTGCAGTCCGAAAAACCCAAAATGTTGGAGAAGATGGGATCATCGTGTGTATGATTTTCGAAATGTTGCAAGCTCAACAGGTAGCAATAGCTCAGTTGCAGAGCCAAACCTAGGCACCAAGTAGAGCAGAGCCCGGTCTACCCCGTGAAGTCACCCACGAAACGGGGCCAGCTGTAGTAAGATCAAATGAACAAGAATCGGAGACTAATCCCGAAATTATTAAGATGTTAGAGGAACTGACAAAATGAATTGAGTCAGGAGAAAAGATGATTGAAGCAAACGACAAAAAAGTATAAACTTATAACTCCAGGGTTGATCAGATCCCGGGGGCACCACCGGTATTGAAGGGCTTGGATTCTAAAAAATTCGTACAGAAGCCTTTCCCCCCCGACCGCGGCTCCTAAATCGATCCCCAAGAAGCTTCGCATGCCCGAAATTCCTAAATATAATATAACGACCGACCCCAACGAACATGTCACCTCTTACACATGTGGCATTAAAGGGAAAGATTTAGAAGACGACGAGATCGAATCCGTACTATTAAAGAAATTCGGGAAAACCCTGTCAAATGGGGCAATGATATGGTATCATAATTTACCACCTAACTCTATCGATTCTTTTGCTATGCTTGCAGATTCTTTCGTAAAAGTACATGCCGGAGCCATAAAGGTCGAGACCAGGAAGTCGGACCTTTTCAAGGTAAGGCAAAAAGATAACGAGATGCTAAGAGAGTTTGTATCTCGTTTTCAAATGGAACAAATAGATCTACCACTGGTCACGGACGATTGGGCTATTCAAGCTTTCACTCAAGGACTGAACGAACGAAGCTCGATGATTTCACGACAGTTGAAGCAAAATTTGATCGAGTACCCGGCTATTACCTGGGTCGATGTACACAATCGATATCAATCGAAGATTAGAGTTGAAGACGACCAGTTGGGTTCTGGGTCCGTTATTAAAAGGGACATCGACCGAGAACCAAGGTCGAACAAGGACCGATATCGGCTGTATAACGGAGATTGTAGGGGTAGCGAACCTACACGTAACTCTGTACGAGGCAAATGAGAAGTGATTGAGGCCAAGTATCTCGGGGGCTGATGAATAAGAATGGATTCGACAGGCATACTGGACCTAAGGAAGCACCACAGTTATCAGAATATAACTTCAACATCGATGCATCCATCTTCGTGTCGGCTATCGGACGCATCAAAGATACTAAGTGGCCTCGACCTCTACAGTCCAATCCAGCCCAGAGAAATCCCAATCAAATGTGCAAGTATCATAGCACCCATGGCCACAGAACCGAAAACTGCAAGCAGTTGAGAGGGGAGGTAGCCCGGTTATTCAATGAAGGGCACCTTCGAGAATTTTTAAGTAACCGGGCCAAGAACCATTTAAAAAATAGAGATTTCAATAGACAAAACGAACAAGAAGAGCCACAACATATCATCCACATGATCATCGGAGGGATCGATGTCCCCCAGGGGCCGGTGCTTAAACGCACTAAAATATCGATTATAATAGAGAAGCGATCTCGGACTCAGGATAACACACCTAAAGTAACCCTGTCCTTTAATGACTAAGACGCGGAAGGAGTCATGCAACCCTATAACGATGCACTGGTAATATCTGTACTTATAAATAAAACTGAAATTAAGCGTGTGTTAATCTATCCAGGTAGTTCAGCCAACATCATTCGATCAAGGGTCGTAGAGAAACTCGGTCTACAGGACCAGGTCGTTCCCGCAACCCTAGTACTAAACAGATTCAATATAGCGTGTGAAACTACTAAGGGTGAGATAATTGTGCTAGTGAACGTGGCCGGGACCATCCAAGAAACGAAGTTCCACGTGATCGAGGGCGATATGAGATATAACGCCCTATTCGAGAGGCCATGGATCCACAACATGAGAGCAGTGCCCTCGACCCTTCACCAGATTCTAAAATTCCCAACATCGGAGGGAATCAAAATGGTCTACGGGGAGCAACCGGCCGCAAAAGAAATGTTTGTCGTCGATGAAGTGATTCTGATATCTTCACTATCATCGACAAAAGGATCTGATTCGAAAGAGGAATGGGTTACCAAATAGTAATCACAAACATCAGCCTCGACCCAACTAGAGAATTAGAAGATTGACGAAGATGATGACTATGGGGTCCCTCGATCCTTCGTGGTCCCCGATGATTCCGACGCTACCAAATCAACGGTCGAAGAACTGGAGCAAATCATGCTAATCGAACATCAGCCCGAATGAAAGGTATACCTGGGCACGGGGTTAGATCCCGAGCTCAAGAAAAAGCTTATTCAATTTCTTATAGCTAACGTGAACTGTTTCGCTTGGTCCCATCTTGACATGACACGGATTCCACCGAAAATAACCACTCATAGACTAAGCTTGGATCCGAAATTCCATCCGATAAAGCAAAAAAAGAAGGCCCCAATCCAAGGTCAAACATGCCTTTATCAAGTACGAGGTAACTAAACGTCTTAAAATAGGATCCATTCGAGAAGTAAAATACCCCGAATGGCTAGTAAATGTGATGGTAGTCCCTAAAAAGGGAAATAAACTTAGAATGTGTATAGATTATAAAAACTTGAACAAAGCATGCCCTAAGGATTCTTTTCCTTTGCCTAATATCGATCGTATGATCGATGCCACAGCCGACCACGAGACTCTCAGTTTTCTTGATACCTGCTTCGGGTACAACCAGATACAGATGAACCGGAAGATTAGGAAAAGACCTCGTTTATCACTAAGTACGGTACCTACTGTTATAACGTAATGCCATTCGGTCTAAAAAATGCTGGTGCAACTTATCAATGCCTAGTAAATCGAATATTCGAAAAACAAATAGGGAAATCAATGGAAGTCTATATTGATGACATGTTAGTTAAGTCCCTGCGAGCAGAGGGCCATTTAAAGCATTTGTAGGAAACTTTCGACATACTGAGGGAGTACAATATGAAGCTCAACCCCGAAAAATATGCATTCGGGGTTGGCTCGGGAAAGTTTCTTGGTTTCATGGTGTCCAATCAAGGAATCTAATCAACCCCGATAAAATCAAAGCTATCGAGGACATCATGGTAGTAGATAACATAAAGGTCGTGTAGAGGCTAATGGGGCGAATAGCTGTCCTAGGACGATTCATTTCGAGATCCTCACATAGGAGCCACCGATTTTCTCACTACTTCAGAAGAAAAGCAACTTCACATGGACTCCGGAATGCCAGCAGGCTTTGGAAGAACTAAATCGGTATTTATCGAGCCCACCACTGCTTCATACCCCGCAAGTGGACAAACAGCTTTACCTGTACTTAGCTGTCTCGGAGATAGCAGTAAGTGGAGTTCTGGCTTGAGAAGATCGAGGTACGCAATTCCCTATTTATTATGTCAGTCGGACCTTAGGCGAGGCCGAAACTAGATATCCACACTTAGAAAAATTAGCACTTGCTTTAATAAGCGCCTCTAGAAAATTGAAACCATATTTCCAGTGTCATCCAATACATGTTGTAACAACTTATCCTCTTCGAAATATTTTTCACAAACCCGAGCTTTCAGGTCGATTGGCCAAATGGGCCATAGAAATTGGCGGGTACGATATTGAGTATCGACCCCGAACCGCTATCAAATCTCAAATCTTGGCGGACTTCGTGGCTGACTTTACGCCGGCCTTCGTACCCGAGATTGAAAAAGAACTACTGATAAAATCGGGTACCTCTTTGGGAGTCTGACCCTCTTTATGGATGGTACCTCGAACGCGAAGGGGTCCAGACTACGCATTGTATTAAAATCACCCGCAGGTAATGGAGTTAGACAATGTATCAGAACTACAAAATTGACTAACAATGAGGCCGAGTACGAGGCCATGATTGTAGGTCTCGAACTAGCTAGAAGCATGGGAGCGAAAGTCGTAGAGGCTAAGTGTGATTCCCTCCTCGTGGTAAACCAAGTTAATGGGACTTTCGAAGTCCGAGAAGATCAAATGCAGAGGTACTGGGATAACCAACAGGTGACTCTACATCGATTTAATAAATGGACTTTGTAGCATGTACCCCGAGAACAGAACAGCGAGGCCGACGCTTTTGCAAACTTAGGTTCATCGGTCGAAGATGACGAACTCAACTCAGGGACTGTCGTACAGCTCATGAGATCGATAATCGAAGATGGTCACGCCGAAATAAACTCCACAAGTTTAACCTGGGATTGGAGAAACAAATATATAGAGTACTTCAAGAGCGGGAATCTTCCATTAGATCCAAGGGAATCGAGTGCTCTGCGCATGAAGACAACACGGTTCACCTTGTCCGAAGACGGAACGCTATTTAGAAGGACGTTCGATGGACCATTGGCAATATGTTTGGGACCAAGAGATACCGATTACATCCTACGAGAAATTCACGAGGGCACTTGTGGAAACCATTCTGGTGCCGATTCGCTGGCCCACAAAGTAATTAGAGCAGGGTAATATTGGATCGATATAGGCAAGGATGCAAGGGAGTTCGTTCGAAAATGCGACAAATTCCAAAGGCATGCTGCCATGATTTATCAACCCGAGGAGCTACTCCACTCGGTCCTATATCCATGGCCATTCATGAAATGGGGAATGGACATCGTTGGCCCCCTCCCATCGGCCCCTGGTAAGGCTCAGTTTATTTTGTTTATGACTGATTATTTCTCTAAATGGGTTGAAGCACAGGCTTTCGAGAAAGTCAGAGAAAAAAAGTGATAGACTTCATTTGGGACCACATCATATGTTGATTCAGGATGCCGTCCGAGATTGTATGTGATAATGGAAAACAATTCATCGGCAGCAAAGTAACTAAATTTTTCGAGGATCACAAGATCAAAAGGATCCTATCAACACTGTATCATCCCAGTGGGAACGGACAAGCCGAATCGACCAACAAAACCATCATCCAAAATATTAAGAAGAGATTGACCGATGCCAAAGGAAAATGGAGAGAAATACTATCCGAGGTCATATGGGCATACCGCACAACATCGAAATCCAGTACCGGAGCAACACCATTCTCGTTGGTTTATGGCGCAGAAGCCCTGATCCCTACCGAGGTCGGAGAACCTAACATCAAGTTTTGATATGCAATAGAGGAGTCGAATAACGAGTCAATAAATACGAGCCTAGAATTGTTGGACGAAAGACGAGAAGCGGCTCTTGTCCGATTGGCCGCCCAAAAACAACGAATCGAGAGATACTCTAATCGAAGGACCAATCTTCGACATTTTAAAATTAGGGACTTGGTGCTAAGGAAAGTCACCCTCAACACCCGAAATCCGAATGAAGGGAAACTGGGTCCAAACTGGGAAAGTCCGTATCGGGTCCTCGGAATCATCGGAAAAGGATCCCACAATCTTGATATGATAAATGACAAACGACTACCGAGCAATTGGAACGTATCACACTTAAAGCGATAATACTGCTAAGGTACGACCCTCCTATGTTCATTTGTATTTAGAAACTAACCCTTGCAGGTGTTTGACCAGAAACACGAATGGATTCATCAACTCGAAATCTTTAGGTCTGAAAGCACGTGTTGCACTCTTTTTCCCTCAGACCGATTTTGTCCCAAATGGCTTTTTCGGCGAGGTTTTTAATGAGGCAACATTCTAGCGTGCTAACTTAGAGCAATTTAACAGTATCCGAGGCCTCTTTACAATCAACCTCGAATACTGGGGGGCATTGCCCTCGAATATATCAAGTTCGATGCAAGGAAATTACTTCATGGTAACAGGGTCTCGACAAGAAAAAATTGTAAGGGTCAAATGGTCAAACGAACCATGCCCACATAGTTTGCTCGAGTCCCGACACAAAATATGTACACATGTATGATGACTTATAAAGAGAAATTTCTTCTTTACCAATATCTCATACCTCAGAAAAGTTTTTCCACTTCATATTCTCGATCTATTATGAAAATATGCTTAAGGGCCGACCATGACCAGAGTTCGAATGATTACCCTATAAATCAGGGACTGCCATTCAAAAAATCAATGAGATCGAATTATATAAGGCCTAAGGGCTACCTTAATTTGAATTCGAGAAATCATTCTCACTCGACCATAATAGCCTAAGGGCTGTTTTTACTTCGAATTCGAGCAAACACTCACTCGACCATAATAGCCTAAGGGCTGTTTTTACTTCGAATTCGAGCAAACACTCACTCGACCATAAAGCCTAAGGTCTGTTTTTACTTCGAGTTCGAGCAAACACACACTCGACTACTAAGCCTAAGGGCTACTTTGCTTCGAGTTCGAGCAAACACTCACTCGACCATAAAGCCTAAGGGCTGTTTTTACTTCGAGTTCGAGAAAACACTCACTCGACTACTAAGCCTAAGGGCTACTTTGCTTCGAGTTCGAGCAAACACTCACTCGACTACTAAGCCTAAGGGCTACTTTGCTTCGAGTTCGAGCAAACACTCACTTAACCATAATAGCCTAAAGGTTGTTCTTTCTTCGAGATCGAGCAAACACTCACTTGACCATAAAGTCTAAGGGCTACCTTAATTCGAGTTCGAGAAATCATCCTCACTCGACCACAAAGCCTAAGGGCTACCTTAATTCGAGTTCGAGAAATCATCCTCACTCGACTACAAAGCCTAAGGGCTACCTTAATTTGAGTTCGAGAAATCATCCTCACTCGATTACAAAGCCTAAGGGCTACCTTAATACGAGTTCGAGAAGCCATCCTCACTCGACTATAAAGCCTAAGGGATACCTTAACTCGAGTTCGAGAAATCATCCTTACTCGACTACAAAGCCTAAGGGTTACCTTAATTCGAGTTCGAGAAATCATTCTCGCTCGACCATAAAGCCTAAGGGCTGTTACCTTAATTCGAGCTCGAGAAATCATTCTCACTTGACCATAATAGCATAAGGGCTGTTTTTACTTCGAGTTCGAGCAAACACTCACTCGACCATAAAGCCTAAGGGCTGTTACCTTAATTCGAGCTCGAGAAATCATTCTCACTTGACCATAATAGCATAAGGGCTGTTTTTACTTCGAGTTCGAGCAAACACTCACTCGACCATAAAGCCTAAGGGATGTTTTTACTTCGAGTTCGAGCAAACACTCACTCGACTACTAAGCCTAAGGGCTACTTTGCTTCGAGTTGGAGCAAACACTTACTCGATCATAAAGCCTAAGGGCTGTTTTTATTTCGAGTTTGAGCAAACACTCACGCGACTACTAAGCTTAAGGGCTACTTTGCTTTGAGTTCGAGCAAACACTCACTCGACCATAATAGCCTAAAGGTTGTTCTTTCTTCGAGATCGAGCAAATACTCACTTGACCACAAAGTCTAAGGGCTACCTTAATTTGAGTTCGAGAAATCATCCTCACTCGACCACAAAGCCTAAGGGCTACCTTAATTCGAGTTCGAGAAATTATCTTCACTCGATTACAAAGCCTAAGGGCTACCTTAATTCGAGTTCGAGAAATTATCCTCACTCGATTACAAAGCCTAAGGGCTACCTTAATTCGAGTTCGAGAAATTATCCTCACTCGATTACAAAGCCTAAGGGATACCTTAATACGAGTTCGAGAAGCCATGCTCACTCGACTATAAAGCCTAAGGGCTACCTTAACTCGAGTTCGAGAAATCATCATCACTCTACTACAAATCCTAAGGGCTACCTTAATTCGAGTTCGAGAAATCATTCTTGCTCGACATAAAGCCTAAGGGTTGTTACCTTTATACGAGTTCGAAGAAGCAATCCTCACTCGACCATAATAGCCTAAAGGTTGTTCTTTACTTGAGTTCGAGCAAACACTCACTCGACCATAATAGCCTAAGGGATGTTTTTTCTTCAAGTTCAAGCAAATACTCCGTAATAGCCTAAAGGCTGTTCTTTACTTGAGTTTGAGCAAACCCTCACTCGACCATAAAGCCTAAGGGCTACCTTAATTCGAGTTCGAGAAATCATCCTCACTCTACTACAAAGCCTAAGAGCTACCTTAATTCGAGTTCGAGAAATCATCCTCACTCGACTACAAAGCCTAAGGGCTACCTTAATACGAGTTCGAAAAATCATCCTCACTCGATTACAAAGTCTAAAGGCTACCTTAATTCGAGTTCGAGCAAACACTCACTCGACCATAAAGCTTAAGGATTATTTTTTACTTCGAGTTCAAGCAAGCACTCACTCGATCAAAGGGCCTAAGGGCTACACTAGTTCGGTTTTGATCAAATTATCTAAACCCCGGCCTTAGAATACAAACTTCACAATCCTATAAGGCAGAAAAGAAGAAATTTTTTTATACATGTCAAAAATCATTTTACAAGGGAAGCATAGCCCGATCAAATTTCTTTACAAAAGACCAAAACGATTTTATAAGAAACACAAAAAATACTAAAAGACTCAGTCCTGTCCGGGAGAAGCGTCTTCGCCCTCGAGGCCCCCTTTACTTTCAGATCCGCTCGCACTCCCGGTATCATCATCATCAGGAAAGGCCAACATTCTGGCTTCGGCTTCAAGCTCCTTAGCTTTCTCGATCTCGCCTGTAAGATCGAAGCCACGAGCATGGATCTCTTCGAGAGTCTCCCTTCGAGACTGGCATTTAGCATGCTTGGCAACCCAGTTTTCTTGAGCCTGAGCAGCTTCAGCAACCTTCTTTGCTCGAACCTGAGCAGCTTCGGCATCAGACCGATAAACGGCCACCATTGCATCGACATTGTCCATGGTTTCCTCGACCTCCGATCTGGATGATACGAGCTCTGTGGCCAGTTTTTCTCGATCAGACTTTGTTGAGCTCAACCGAGACTGGAACTCTTCGATTTTCTTGGCTTGCACCGAGGCTTTCTCTTTCAAGCTTCGAAGTTGGACCTCAGCTGAAGCCAGTTAAGTTTGGGCAGTCTCCTTTTCTGAGGCGAGGCGGTCCATGTTCTTCTTCCATTCCACGGCCTCCGATTTCACTATGTCCACTTCAGCACAAAGCTGCCTGATCATATCAAAATTTTGCTCGACCTGTGGGACCGAACTGTTAGCCATCCCTCCCGAGTCAATATCATTAAATCCAAAGATTTTTTTTACCTGCTCGGCCAGCTCAATTTGTTCTTTCCGAGATGCTTCCAGTTCAGCCCAAAGTCCTTTTACTTCTCTTTCTCTCTGCTCACTGAGAAACTTTAAGGCATCTCTTTCCTCAGTAAGCCTTCGAACTTCGGTTTCGTACCGGTTTAGTTCCCCTCAGGATCGGAAAAACACCTCGTGATGAAGCACAAAATCCTACAAAAATAAAAAGAAGGAATTATACAAGGAAAGAAAAACACAAGTATGAAATTGGCAAAGAAAGTATGAACTTACCCGATTCAGGGCCTGTTGGGCTTCGTTGAAAAGGCAAGGCGCTCCCACCTCGCTCGAGCTCTTCTTCGGATCCTCCAAGTCACTCAGGCTGGTGACATCTTCTACCCCAATAAAATAACACGGAGAGGGTCTTCCTCTCCATGGGCTCCCTCCCCTTGACAAGTATCCCCAGCTTGAGCGTTATTTATCATCGACTGGGAAAATGAAGGGAAAAATGGGGAATCTCCGATCTCTATTGCCCCGAGTAGGTATTTTTGGGCCCCGCCTCCATCTTGGGGAACCTCAAGCTCGGTTTGCACATCGGCATCCGCAGCTTCTTCGACGGTCTTTTTGCCCTAAGGTAAAATATTCTCGGTCTCCCTCGGCTTGGGAACTTGGGTCGAAGTCTCCTCCTCGACCTCATCAAGCCTGGACGGAGCAGTATCAACTCCCATCAATATCGAAGTATTTTGAGTATAGGTGCTAGCCCGTGCACGGGCTAATAGCCCAAAATCACTTTCTTCTTCATCTTCATCCCTTAAACTTAGGACCGACTCCATAGTCAAAGGGATTGTGTTCACCTTGGGTTTACGAGCCGCTCTCATTTTGGTTTTTTGACCCTCGGAGTCCGAGGCCCTTTTTCTCTTTATCACCTTCTCCGATTTTGAGATAGGCGGTAAAACTTTTTCGTCACCTGATGGGGGTCTCATAACCGCATCTTTTTCGAGACCTACAAAGAAAGAAAAGTAAGTAAAACTTATGCCTGAAAAAATACTTGAATAAATAGCAAATTGGTGAGCCAAGAGAAAGGTTTACCATGAGTACGAGCCTCCCACCGGCCCTTTGACAAATCGCGCCATGCGTGCTCGGCATATGTTGATGTCGAAACCAGGATCCTGACTCAATTCTCGAGATGGGGAACCGCACCCGACATCCAAGCAACGTCTGTGTCAAGAAAAAACACTAATAAGAAAAGATGAAGAAGTAAAAACAACAAAAACTAAAAACGGAATCACACTTACGGTTCTTATTCCATTTCTCGGGAAATGGCATACTCTCAACCGAGATTTGGTCCGAGGTCTTCAATCGAACGAACTGGCCCATCCAACCCCGATCTTTGTCTTCATCTATGCTTGAGGTAGACGCCTTGGTGGCCCGGCGTTGAAGCTTTATCAGCCCACCTCGGTAAAGACGAGGGTTATATAATCTTATGAGGTGATCGAGGGTGAAGGGAAACCCGTCGATCTTGCTCACAAAGAAACGGAGCAGTATTACAATCCTCCAAAAAAAAGGGTGTATTTGGTCGAGGGTCACTTGGTACTTCTTGCAGAAGTCGATGATGACCGGATCGAGAGGACCCAACATGAAAGTATAAGTGTAAACACTTAAATACCCTTCTACGTGGGTAGTAATCGCTTCCTCCAGTGCCGGTATCACAACCTCTTTCTTTTCCCAACCACAATCTTTCTTCACTAAATCAATAAGGCTTTGGGGTATTGAGCATACATATCTCGATACCGGCTCACATCGATCAGCAACCAATGAGCGTTTCTCTACCTTAAAGTCGGAATTGATAGCACATCCCCCGGGAACGAGTTCTTCGAGGCGTGGCTCCACCACCGATTTCTCACCGGTCGGCCTAGAGGAGGAAGTAGCCTTTTTCTGAGGAACAATTTTAGATATCTTGGCCATCTAAATTTTTAAGAACAAAGAAGATGAAAAATTAAAATATTTT
>AWOL01S0131870.1:2018-16790 GCA_000715115.1 Nicotiana otophora
GTGATTATTCCTTTTGAATGAGTTCTACCGTTCTTGTGATTTAAATTCTTGAGTTAATTTGCTCGTCGTACTTTGCATTTCTGTCATTGTTGCTCCGTACTCGTTGTGGTGATGTACGAGGTTTCTGTCATGTTATAGTTGTTATCTCTGTTGTTTGCGCTGCATATTTAAATTGGGACTACGGACGTATTCTAGGAGATCCCCCAGCACTGCATATTTATTTTGGGACTACGGACGTATTTCAGGAGATCCCTCCCCGTACTGCATAATTAATTCGGGACTACGGGACGGTATCCTGGTAGATTTCTCCTGTGGTTATATCACAGGGTGACTTATACTCGAAGGAATATTACTTGAAAAGTTTATATTTGAAAAGTATTTATCTTGAAGGAACTGTGTTTGAAGATATTTATTTGAAAGGGGTATACTTGAAAAGTATTTATCTTGAAAGAACTATGTTTGAAGCTAATTATTTGAAAGGTTTTTATCTTGAAAGAACTATGTTTAAAAGATATTTATTTGAAGGAAGTACATTTCAAAAATAATTTCTTATTGGAAAGGATTATATTCTAAAAACCTCAATTTAAAAACTTACGGGTAAAAGTTTACACTTGAAGGATTTTACTAATTTATTAGGGTTGTTGGCTGAGACCTGATGTGAAAACTATTGCAGCTGCTGAGTTACTACTTGTCTTTACTATTTTGTGATTTTTTTGAATTTGGGTTGTGTTTTCGTTCATTCTTCTGTGTCTTATTGTGGTGTTCCGCTGTTACTTACTATTTGTTTTCCTTCCTTATTGTAGTTGCTATGTCGTTAGCCATATTGCGGGGTCCTTAGATAGATGTCATGTTCTGTCATCCCTATACTTATGCTTGTTCAGTTTATTAGACCAGTGGGTGTCTTGACTAGTCCTCGTCACTACTTCACTGAGGTTAATCTTGATACTTACTGGGCACCGCTGTGGTGTGCTCATGCTACTCTTTTGCACAATTTTTATTTTTGTGCAGACCCGGGTATTTGTTCGTTAGCTAGTTGTGTGGACTGTTATTGCAGAGACTCAAGGTAAACCTGCCGCTGTGTTTGCAGGTTTTGGAGTCACCTTCAAGTTTTCATTTTGCACTATTTATTCTTATTTCTGGACAGTTGTATTTAGAAGTTTTCTAGCAAACACTCTGTAGAGCTTATGACTTGTACTACCAGTTTTGGGAATTTCAAGAGAATTCTATTTATTTTGTTAGATGTTAATTAAATAATATTGTTTCAATTAATGTTAGGCTTACCTAGTCCCTAAGACTAGGTGCCATCACGATACCAAACAAAGGAAAAAATTGGGTCGTGACACTTCCTAAGTCTAAGATCGTTCAATTCGCGTGGTTTGTATTTACTTTATCATTATTTATTTCAATTGCAATCTAATTTATCGTTTTGTGTCAAGTTAATCTACGTATCCTTAAAACCACTTACAAATTTAATTGTTATCCGATTTTGAGGGTAAACAGTTTGGCGCCCACCGTGGGGCTAAGGATAATAGTGGTTATTTGATATAAATCTCCGTAACACACACTACTTCACATTTGTTCTTTGAAGTGTCTCTAATTTCATGTTAAAACTCAAAATGTTGAACTCTCAATCAACACCCTTATATGTTGACAACGAGTCCGGCCATCACAGTGAAAATAACAACATAGCGTTCGGTGACTAGGTAACGCCCGTTGATCCCATCAGGGAGAAGAAAATCGAAGCTAATGACAAAAAGGTAGAAACCTACAATTTCAGGATAGACCAAATCCGAGGAGCACCGCCAATATTGAAAGGCCTAGATTCCAAGAAGTTCGTGCAAAAACCTTTTCCTCCAAGCGCGGCTCCAAAGTCGATCCCTAAGAAATTCCGCATGCCTGAGATTGCTAAGTATAACGGAACGACCGACCCAAATGAGAATGTAACCTCTTACACATGTGCCATCAAAGGGAGCGAATTGGAGAATGATGAAATCGAGTCTGTCCTGTTGAAGAAGTTCCGAGAGACCCTATCAAAAGGGGATACGATATGGTATCACAACGTACCTCCTAATTCTATTGATTCATTTGCTATGCTTGCAGATTCTTTCATGAAAGCACACGCCGAGGCCATCAAGGTCGAGACTAGAAAATCAGACCTTTTCAAAGTAAAACAAAAGGATAACGAGATGCTCAGAGAGTTAGTGTCCCAGTTTTAAATGGAACGAATGGACCTGCCACTCGTCGCTGATGATTGGGCCGTTCAGGCTTTCACCCAAGGGCTTAATGTTCGAAGCTCGGTGGATTCACAATAGTTGAAACAAAACCTGATAGAATATTATGCCGTTACTTGGGCCGATGTGTATAACCGGTATTAATCGAAGATCAGAGTGAAAGATGACCAACTCGGGCCCCTTTCAGGGTCTGTTTATCCCGTCAGAACCATCGACAGAGTCAAGCGAGACATCGATCGTGAACCAAGACCAAATAGGGATTGATATCAGTCGTATAATAGAGACCGAAGAAGTAGTGGGTTCGGGCGGAACCCTATGAGAAACGAAAGGAGAAGTGACCAAGGTCAGAGCAACCGGGTACTAATGAGCAAATATAGCTTCGATAGGTACATCGGTCCTAAAGAAGCACCGAGGTTATCGGAATATAACTTTAATGTCGATGCTGCCGCCATTGTATCAGCTATCGGACCCATCAAAGATACCAAATAGCCTCGACCTCTATAATCTAATCCAACCCAAAGGGATCCTAACCAGATATGTAAATATCACGGCACTCACGTCCACAGAACTGAGGATTGCCGACAGTTTAGAGAGGAAGTAGCCCGACTATTTAACAACGGGCATCTTCGAGAATTCTTAAGTGACCGAGCCAAGAATCATTTCAGTAATAGAGATTCTAACAAACAAACCGAACAAGAAGAACCTCAAAACGCCATTAACATGATCATTGGTGGGGTCGATGTCCCTCAGGGGCCGATGTTGAAACGCACCAAAGTGTCCATCACAAGGGAGAAACGAACTCGAGATTACATACCGAAAGGAACCTTGTCTTTCAACGATGAGGACGCGGAAGGGATCGTGAATCCCCACAATGATACACTGGTAATATATGTATTCGTAAATAAAATTCGGGTAAAACGTGTGTTAAAACGATGATTATAATTACGGGGTACCCAAGTATTTTATAGCCCCCGATGATTCCGATGCCACTAAATCGATGGTCGAGGAGCTGGAACATGTCATATTGGTCGAGCAACTACCCGATCGAAAGATATACCTAGGCACGAGGTTAAATCCTAAGCTCGGGAAAAAACTCATTCAGTTTCTTGTGGCTAACATATATTGTTTCGCTTGGTCCCACCTTGACCTGACAGGGATCCCGCCGGAAACAACCACTCATAAGCTAAGCCTAGACCCGAAGTCCCATCCGGTGAAGCAGAAGAGGAGACCCCAGTCCGAGATCAAACATGTTTTCATCAAGGACGAGGTATCTAAACTCCTTAAAATAGGTTCCATTCGGGAGGTTAAATACCATGATTGGTTAGCAAACGTAGTGGTAGTCCCTAAAAAAGGAAATAAATTAAGAATGTGTGTAGACTATAAGGATGTGAATAAGGCATGTCCCAAGGACTCTTTCCCTTTGCCCAACATCGATCGCATGATCGATGCCACGGCCGACCACGAGATCCTTAGTTTTCTCGATGCCTACTCCGGGTACAACCAACTAAGGATGGACCCAGGTGAATAGGAAAAAGCACATTCATCACTAAATACGACACCTACTGATATAACATGATGCCATTTGGGTTAAAAAATGCCGGTGCCACTTATCAACGCTTAGTAAATCGGATGTTCGAAGAACAAATAGGAAAATCAATGGAGGTTTATATTGGCGATATGTTGGTTAAGTCCCTGCGAGCAGAGGACCATTCAAAACATTTGCAGGAAACCTTCAGCATATTGAAGAAATACAATATGAAGCTGAACCCGGAGAAATGTGCGTTTGGAGTTGGGTCAGGTAAATTCCTTGGATTCATGGTATCCAACCGGGGAATCGAGATCAACCCCGAAAATATTAAAGTCATCAAAGATATCATGGTTGTGGACAACGTGAAGGCCGTGCAAAGATTAACCGGGCGCATAGCCGCCCTGAGGCGATTCATCTCGAGGTCCTCCGACAAGAGCCACCGGTTCTTCACACTATTGAAGAAGAAGAATAATTTCTCATGGACTCCGAAGTGCCAACGGGCCTTGGAGGAACTCAAGCGGTATTTATCGAGCCCACCGTTGCTCCACACGTAGAAGACATGCGAACAACTATACTTGTAATTAGCAGTATCGAAGATAGCGGTAAGTGGAATCCTGGTCCGGGAAGATCAAGGTACGCAATTTCCAATTTACTATGTTAGCAGGACCCTAGGTAAGGCCGAAACTAGGTATCCTCACCTAGAAAAGTTGGAGCTCGCTTTGCTAAGCGTCTCTATAAAGCTAAAACCATACTTCAAGTGTCACCCCATATGTGTCGTGACTACTTAACCGTTGAGGAATATTATGCATAAGCCCGAGCTCTCGGGCCGGTTGGCCAAATGGGTCGTGGAAATCAGTGGGTACGATATTGAATATCGACCCCAGACCGCCATTAAGTATCAAATTGTGGCGGACTTTGTGGCCGACTTTACGCTGGCCCTAATACCCGAGGTCGAAAGAGAGTTATTAATCAACTCAGGAAACTCCTCGGGGATCTGGACTCTCTTTACGGATGGCGCCTCGAATGCAAAAGGGTCCGAACATGGCATCGTATTGAAGCCACCAACACACAATGTAGTTAAATAATCTATTAGGACTTTGAAATCGACTAAAAATGAGGCCGAATATGAGGCCATGATTGCAGGTTTCGAACTAGCCAAAAGCTTGGGGCAGAGGTAATTGAAGCCAAGTGCGACTCCCTCCTTGTAGTGAACCAAGTTAATGGGACGTTCGAGGTCAGAGAAGAACGAATGCAAAGGTACCTGGATAAATTGAAGGTAACACTACATCGATTCAAAGAATGAACTTTGCAACACGTACCTAGGGATCAAAACAGTGCGGTCAATTCCCTCGCTAACCTAGGGTCATCGGTCGAGGACGACGAGTTCAACTCGGGGGAAATCGTACAACTTATGAGATCGGTAGTGGAAGAAGGTCATGCTGAGATTAACTCAACGAGCCTAACTTGGGACTGGAGAAATAAATATATAGAATACCTGAAGACCGGAAAACTGTCGTCGGATCCAAAGGAATCGAGGGCCCTACGTACAAAGGAAGCCTGGTTTAGCCTGTCCGAAGATGGAATCATGTTCATAAGAACATTCGATGGCCCATTCGCGATATGTCTAGGACCAGGGGACACCGTGTACGTTTTGAGGAAAATCCACGAAGCCACCTGTGGAAATCATTCAGGCACCGAATCATTGGTTCAAAAATTGATCAGAGCCGGCTACTACTAGATCAATATGGAAAAGGACGCGAAGGAGTTCGTACGAAAATGTGATGAATGTCAAAGACACACTCCGATGATTCAGCAGCCCGGGGAGCTGCTACATTTGGTTTTTTCACCATGGTCGTTCATGAAGTGAGGAATGGATATCGTTGGCCCCCTTCCGTGGGCACCCGGTAAGGCTCAATTTATATTATTTATGACTGACTATTTTTCAAAATAGGTAGAAGCCCAGGCATACGAAAAGGTCAGGGAAAAGGAAGTCATCAATTTCATTTGGGACCACATCATATGCCGGTTCGGAATACCGACCGAGATAGTGTGCGACAACGGGAAATAATTCATCGGCAGCAAAGTTAGCAAGTTTCTCAAAGATCATAAGAACAAAAGGATCCTATCAATACCCTACCACCCTAGTGGGTACGGACAAGCAGAATCGACCAACAAAACCATACTCCAAAACCTCAAGAAGAGGCTGACCGATGCCAAAGGAAAATATAAGGAAATCCTAGCCGAAATCTTATGGGCATACCGTACGACCTCGAAGTCCAGTACCGGGGCCACCCCATTCTCACTGGTTCACGGCGCCGAAGATCTAATACCAGTTGAAGTCGGATATCCAAGTCTCAGGTTCTAATATGCAACCAAGGAATCGAATGATGAGGCTATGAGCACGAGCCTAAATCTATTAGATGAAAGGCGCGAAGCAGCCCTTGTCCGGTTGGCTGCCCAAAAATAGCGAATCGAGAGATATTACAATCGAAGGGCCAACCTTCGACACTTCAATATCGGGGACTTAGTGTTAAGGATTGTCACACTAAACAACCGGAACCCAAACGAAGGAAGCTAGGGCCGAACTAGGAAATACCTTATCAAATTATCGAGATCACCGGTAAAGTACCGTACAAGCTTGAAACAATGAATGGGGAGCAACTACCGAACAACTGAAATATAACTCACTTGAAGTGATACTATTGTTAAGGTACGATCCCATTCATTTCCTTTTATTTATTTACATTATGAACTAACACTTACAGGTAATCATCAAAGAACGATACAATATTTAGTCCTGAAAGCACGCGTTGCACTTTTTTTCCCTTGACCCGGTTTTGTCCCAAATGGGTTTTCTTTTAACGGGCAACAGTAAATCGTGCTAACTTAGAATTGAAGGCCGGTTACGAACCGATATCGAAAATCACAACGACAGTATTCGAGGCCTCTCTACGCTCGGCCGCGAACACTAGGAGCCATCACCCTTGGATAAACGACTTTAACAAGGAAGGAAACTTTATGATTGAATGGTCTCGGCTCGATCGATAGGATTTACTGCAAGGGCCAAATGGTCAAACGAACTGTGCCCGCATAGATTGCTCGAGCCCTGGCACAAAACTTGTACACATGTGTAACTATTACGCACAAGAATAAAAAGAAGTTTCTACCTTGCGGATAAATATCTTGTCCCTTAAGAATTTCTTTTTTTTTTTTTTTTTATCTTAAGGAATTTCCTACATCTGATCCCTTAAAGGTATCGATCCCAAGGGCCGCTTTTATTCGGGTTCAAACGATCACTCCCATTCGGACACTGTTATCTTAGGCAAAGCCCGAATAACTCGAGGGAACAAGACCTATTAGGAAATGCCCAAACCTTAAAGGCTACGACCATCCCCATTCGGAGACTGTTATCTTAGGCAAGCCCAGATAATTCGGGGTAACAAGCCTACTGGGCAACACCTGAACTAAAGGCTACGGCTATAATCAATACGGCTCGGAGACATCCGAGACCCGTAACAAAAACAACAAGGCCTTTAAAATTTCATAATCGGTTCTAAAGGCTACCTTCGGCAAACTATAATCTAAAAAGTCATAAGTACTTTGGAAAAAAAAAGGTTTCTGGTCATACCGAACCCCCATGATGCCTTAAAACAAAATAATGTCTAAGGCAAGGCTTGTTCGAACCTTCAAACATTACCTAACTTCTTGGCTAACTTATTCTTCTTCGGGGTAGGCCAACCTTTTGGCCTCGGCCTCGAGCCCCTTAGCGGTTTCTATCTCGTTTGATAGATCAAAACCTGGAGCATGAATCTCCTCGAGGGCCTCTCTTCGCAACTGCCGCTTCTCATAATCAATAATGTCCTTCAAGCGGTCCTAGGCCGCCTCAGCATCGACCTTATATTGGGCCACCATCTAGTCGGCTTTAACCACCGCGGCCGCTAACTTGGCCGTTTCAAGTTCCTTAGCCATCATTTTTCGATCAGTGGCAGTCAAACTTAGCCGAGACTGGAGCTCTTCAACCTTTTTGGCCTGCACGTCGACCTTTTCCTTTGTTGATCGAAGCTGGACCTCGGCCGAATTCAGTTGTGCACGAGCAACCTCTTTATCCGAGGCCAGGCAATCCATCCTGCCTCTCTATTTGTCGGCCTCGGCCTTGACAACATCCATCTCAGCTCGCAGTTGATCGATCTGATCGATTTTTTGTTGGACCTGTGGATTCCAACCGTTAGTCACTGAACTTAGCTCTTCGTCATTAACCTCAAATATTTTTACCTGCTCGACCAAGTCGGCATCCTCCTTTAGATCCACCTCCAGCTCATCTCAGAGGCTCTTAACCTCCCCCTAGCGTTGCTCACTGAGAAGTTTGTACATATCTCTCTTCTCAGTAAGCTCTTTGGCTTCGGCCTCGAGGAGACTCAGCTCTTCTCGATATCGGAGGAAGGTCTCGTGGTGAAGCACCGAGGCCTGCAGATACAAGGAAAAATATTAAGATCGTTAAGTAACCAAAGCTGGAAAAGGAAAAGGTTTGGAAACACCTTACCCGATTCAATGCCTATTGTGCTTTGTTTAACAAACATGGAGATTTCACCTCGTTCATCTTGACTGGTCTTCTTCAGTCACCAGGCACCATAGGTAACTAGCTACCCCAACAGGCGCGGAAAGGACCCCGACGTCCTCTGGAACAAATATAATGATCGACCGCTTCAGATCGGGATCGACACTCGGGGGCAGGGAATCGATTGACCAATCTCGGGCTCGAGCTAGATCCACCTGTCCCCTAGGGTGAACTTCTTCTTGGTACTTCCAAATCACCCAAACCGGTGACATCCTCCGTGGCAATAGAGTCCACGCCATCAAAAAAGCTTTGAAGGGGATCGTTCACTCCTTGGACCCCCTCATTTGAACGCTCCTTCGCTACTTGAGCTTCACCGAACATTGAGTCCGTGAACGAAGGCGATCCCGTTATATCGATACACCGTGCGGAGAAAAATCGGCCTCTTGAGGGTTATCGACCCTCACTGATGCGTCGACCTCTTGAGTTTGGGAAGGATTGGCCTCTATCGTCCCCCCTTCGATTGATGCCCATTCTTCAGACTCGTCCCTGAGACGATAGAGGGAGTCTGAATCAAGTATTCGGGAGTTGGATGTTTCTTTTGGATTGCGGATAAGCCTCCTCTTTGGTTTCTTTTTCTCCGAGCGCCGGAGAACTAGGAACCCTTTTTCTCTTCTTCTCTTTACCCTATTTCGGAACAGGGGACTCAGTGGGAAAATCGCCACTACCGGATGTGGGCCTTATTTGGACATCCTTGGGTAAACTTGCAAAAAGAAATAAAACAAGTAAGGACTTAATTATGCAAAGGGGAAACCAAATATCACTTATGAAAGAGATCTCACCGTGCGAACGGGCCTCCCATCGGCCCTTTGAAAGCTCGCCCCACGAGCGCTCAGAGTAAGGCCTTTGCTATACGATACCCTCCACCCACACGCTGAGTCGAGGAATTACGTTTGGGATCCGAGCAATAGCTGCACCATCACGTAACACCGATAAGAAGGAAGAAAAAGGGTGATAAATAAAACCTTGGAAGCAAAATTATATACTTACGTTTCACGTGGCTTTACTGGCCCGACATGCGATCTTGATCAGCCCCCCGGTAGAGTCGGGGACTGTATAAGCGCATAAGGTGGTCGATTGTGAAAGGGCACCCCTCGATCTTGCTTATAAAGAAGCGGAGGAGGATTACGATCTTCCATAAAGAAGGGTGAATTTGACCTAGGGTTACCTCGTATCGTTTGCAAAAGTCAACGATAGCCGGGCCCAAGGGGCCCAATGTGAAGGGATAAGTGTAAACAATTAAAAATCCTCGACGTGGGTGGTGATGGCCTCGTCAGGTTCGGGAACCACCACATGTTTGTCAGCCCAGTTACAATCCTTCTTGACTTCGGAGAGAATATCCTCGGTTATCGAGCAGATTTACCTCGAGATCTCCTCACATCGTCCTGGTACGGAGGAGGGATTTTCGACTTTAAAGTCAGCATTGACCGGGCATCCCCCCGGGATGAACATTTTTAGAGGATGTTTCGGTGCTGGTTCCTCGACAACAGTACGTGAAGCAGTCTCTTCGGTAGCCGGCCATGAGGTAGAAGGAGTTTCTTTTTGGGGAACGGTTTTGGAAGTTTTCGCCATTTCTTTATAGATAGGAAATAAGGAAAAAAAGGAAGTTAAAAGAGTACACTCGGTGGTTTGAGAAAAAGTCGAATGAGAGTTCTTATAAAAGATCTCAAAGTAACCAGAATATAAGTACTTGGAAGTATTGAAATTTCTTAGGAACGAGGGCGGAAGGTTTGAATGTAAAGTTTGAATGAACAAATGAGGGGGTATTTATAGTTTTCCAGCGACTAGTTCACATCTAGGAGTGGTCGACCAGCAACTCACAAGCGTTTAATGCCATTAAGACTTGACTGACGAGACGTTTCGATGATTTTGTCGTTTATGTCGTGTGTTATCGAAGAAAGAATCGGAAGCTCATGTCTTTTCTCATCGTCTACTCTCCGAAAAATGAGGGGACTATCTATGTACGACCGAAATCGAGCTTGCCTACGACATGACGGGTTAGGAACATGACAACCAAAGACTGAAGATCGACCGCGAGTCCCACGAGCTAGAATCCGGGGTCAAAACGCCTGCCTTCGAGAATATTGAGTCTGTAATTCCGGAGTCGACCTTAGCCCCGATCGAGTTCGAAGAAACGTTGTTAGCATAACCAACAGAAGACCGAAATATTCGTGATCGGTTAGATATTACAGTGAGAATTTCGGCACGTATCAATAAGGCACCGGCAATCATCAAATCAAGAGATTTGTTTACCTTTTATAGAATTTTACCTAAAGTAGGACTCCTCTGTTATATAAAGGTAGGTCTGATAATTCATTGAACACATTGTAACACGTATTCCAAAGCTATATATCATTATTATTTTTTAAAGCTCTTGTTTTTCTGTATCATAGCACCGATCGGAGCGTACCTGATTCGAGGGTGATTAACTTCCCAAGGCTAAGATCGTTCAATTCGTGTAGGTTGCAATTACTTTATCATTATTTATTTCAATTGCAATCTAATTTATCGTTTTGTGTCAAGTTAGTCCACGTATCCTTAAAATCACTTACAAATTCAATTGTTATTCGACTTGGGAGGGTAAACAATGGAAAGAAATAACATAGTACCGTGAGAAATAGAAAGATGATGTGAACACAATATAATCTGCTAGCAATCCTAGATAAAACACTATCAGACTAGCCGGTACAAAATTGAAAAAACGCTCGAGCATCACACTTAGAATTATTATTCTTATTTTGTTACAACGATTATGTGTAGTCAAAATGAATCATGAATGAATGTGTACGTACATATCGTGGCATGTCAAAAGAGGTTTGGGCTAATATATCCTTCAGATATTTTCGTTCCTATACATTAATTATTTGAACTTTATTTCTCAAATCGCAAGAAGTGAAGATTTCGAGAAGAAGCTGAGCGAATGGGGCCTTTTTGGCTCCAAATACGAAGACGCCGCTGATCTCTTCGATAAAGCTGGCAATTGCCTCAGACTCTCGCGCCAAATCATGGGATCAAGCTGGAGCAGTATACATTAAATTGGCTAATTGTCATCTTAAGTTGGATAGCAAATTTGAAGCTGCTAAAGCTTATGCTGATGCTGCTCATTGCTACAATAAGTCAAACACTAAAGATTTTTAAGTCATGGAAACTTATTTCCTCATGTATTTGGCCCAACTCACAGATGAATATCATCTAATAAATTGAATCATTGATTTTTCAGTTCAAACAAATATGAATCAGAGTATATGAGTCGATTTAGAATTTATTCTCTATTTTTCTTTCTTTAACAAATCGAGTAAGAAAAGAATAATGTATGCTATAACAACATACAAATTTAAAATAAATTTACTATAAATTTGATACATCTACAACAACATACAAACTAAAAATAAATTTCACACAACTAATTATACAGTATATAACTTATTTATAACTTATCTACAACTTTCATACATTATTTATACCAGTTAAATACAACTACAATATCATATAACTTTAATACAATTTTCATACAAATTTTATACAATATGTCTTTTGTATATTTTGTATCTGATTTGTATATATTTTGTGTGTGGTGTGTGCTTCTTCCTCTTTAAAATTCCAATTAAAACTTACTATCTTAATACAATTTTGATACATGTCAACAACTTTATGTATAAAGATAGTATTGATAACTTAAATATAATTTTTATACAACGATTCTTATGTTATACAATTATTTTTCAACTTTCATACAACATTCAAATAAATAATATATATATATATAACTACAACAGAATACAATTTACATACAATTATAACACAACTTTACTGCAATTTCGTAAGTATACTGTATGTTATGTCTTCTTCTTCTTCTTCGAGTTTCAATCCGAAATTAAGCCAAAATCAAGTCTAATCTTCACCAAACACCCTCAAGATTGAGATATAAACTCCAAACAATATTATTCTCAATTGTTTGCAACAACACTCAATCCAAACAAATAATGGTTTTTGAAAACTCAACTTCAATTTCAAAGCTTCAAAGCTTTTTAGTGGTTGTCAATGGTGGAGAGTCAAACACCTTCAAAATTTATTGATTGACAATTTTAATTTGAACGCCAATTGTGCAACATGAAAGGAAATTGCTAAGTTAAAACTCTATAGTACAACGATTGAAATCCATTGATGAATTCCATTAAAAATATATACAACATGAAAGGATAAAAAGTAGAGAACATCAGAGAAAGAAAAATTGGGAAAAGTGCAGAGAATGAGAGATAGAGAGCCAGAGAGAGACAGAGAGAGAGCGCGCATGAGAGACGAAGAGAGAGAGCGCAAGAGAGAGAACACGGATGAGAAATAACTGATTTCTTATTCAATTACTAATATAAAAGGATACTCATTTAAAATTAATTTGTATATAATTGGTAAATTATATATGTCCATGTAATTAAGTTAAAATTTCATTGTGGAAGATAATAAAGTTTCATACGTAGTATAAAAAAGTAAAATTCCTATATACTTTTACCTGTTTGTTCTGATGTGGACCTGCCTCATGTACAACAGTACAACATCTTAGGAATGCATTCCTAAAAGGATTTGCAAAGGCTAAATACATAGATATATACTTAAAGTTGACGACAATTGTCATATAAACACCTCAAGTTTGCCAATGTTCATATAAACACCTCTTCTTGGTAGCAAATTTTCCATAAATAAAATGGTGCATCTAATTTGGGTAGACTTCCGTATAATTCTTTTCCTTTGTAAAGAAAGAATTTTTGCTAAATCTGTTCATTCAAATTTTAAATAATATACTCCTAATAATTAAATACTGACAAGTAGTTGTGATTGTGATGACGTCATATCAGCAACATAGTACTTTTATATTTTTTGACAAAAAACAACATGGTACTTAAATTGACCAACTAAATTTTAGTTCTAGTTCTAGTTCTAGAAAGAAAAGAAAGAAAAAATAAGCGAAGGAAAGAAACAAAGTACAAACTCTTGCACTTTATTGGGACTTAAACATTCCACGTCATCAGACCCAATATCAGAACTGGCCCACTAAGAGTGTAGTTTTGGGCCCCACTGGTACCTACCCATTGGTTAATTCTTGTCACAAACCGTGTGCGCGTGTACGTGGGTTCACTTCCAATACTAAACTTGGAGTATTTAGATTTCATGCATCAGTTATTGTACTTTATAAATGTTTAGAATTGTTATTTTGATAAATGTTTTACAACAATCTGACATATATTTAGAAGTAAAAAAAGATTTTTTTTAAAGATTAGTATATAGCATATGACTATACTAATATTACACCTCTGTGCAAAATTGAATGTTTTAAGTTTCAAATTTTTGAGATTCAACTATCAAAATTATTCGTAATAGTAGTCATTTTGACAACTTATGAAGCTTGACTATCAAAAGATTCTGATATTTATTCTAATCACTTTCACAATCAAACAGAATAAGTAATTTTGCAACAAATAAAATTATTGTCCCAATTAACAAGTATTAGCTGTGTTGGTTTATAAATCTTAAATATTTTGTATGAAGTAGAAGTATCACTTTCAAATGTGAATTTGAGTTTGAGTATCCATTCCAATTTCTTTTTCGTTTTACTTTTCAAGGGATTTTTTTTGACTTAGAATATTACAAGTAGGAATTACTCTTGAAAAGTAAAATGAAAAATTAAATAAAATTGGAATGGAGTTTTTGGCTGAAATTTAGCCATTCACTTCTCAACGTACAATCTCTCTCTCTCTCTCTCTCTCNCTCAAGTTTGCCAATGTTCATATAAACACCTCTTCTTGGTAGCAAATTTTCCATAAATAAAATGGTGCATCTAATTTGGGTAGACTTCCGTATAATTCTTTTCCTTTGTAAAGAAAGAATTTTTGCTAAATCTGTTCATTCAAATTTTAAATAATATACTCCTAATAATTAAATACTGACAAGTAGTTGTGATTGTGATGACGTCATATCAGCAACATAGTACTTTTATATTTTTTGACAAAAAACAACATGGTACTTAAATTGACCAACTAAATTTTAGTTCTAGTTCTAGTTCTAGAAAGAAAAGAAAGAAAAAATAAGCGAAGGAAAGAAACAAAGTACAAACTCTTGCACTTTATTGGGACTTAAACATTCCACGTCATCAGACCCAATATCAGAACTGGCCCACTAAGAGTGTAGTTTTGGGCCCCACTGGTACCTACCCATTGGTTAATTCTTGTCACAAACCGTGTGCGCGTGTACGTGGGTTCACTTCCAATACTAAACTTGGAGTATTTAGATTTCATGCATCAGTTATTGTACTTTATAAATGTTTAGAATTGTTATTTTGATAAATGTTTTACAACAATCTGACATATATTTAGAAGTAAAAAAAGATTTTTTTTAAAGATTAGTATATA
>AWOL01S0131889.1:6954-18914 GCA_000715115.1 Nicotiana otophora
ATTGGTTATGACTGCTGAGTTGGCTTCAACTATTAAAATGAGTTACCTGATTTATTTATATTATTGTTGTTATTACTATTATTGCGTACATGTTAATGTAAGTGACCCGCCTTAGCCTCGTCACTACTTCGTCGAGGTTAGGCTCGGCACTTACCAGTACATGGGGTCCGTTGTACTGATACTACATTCTGCACTTCTTGTGCAGATTTCGGAGTTGGTCCCAGCGGCGTACCATAGACTTGCTCGGATTCAGCTACCAGTGGAGAATTGAGGTATAGCTGCACGGCGTTCGCAACTCTGAAGTCCCCTTCTACTTTATTCTAGTTGTGTGCTTTCTTTCAGACAACTTTATTTCATTCAGACCCTTGTTTGTATTATTCTAGAAGCTCGTGTACTTGTGTCTCCAGTTATGGGATGATATTTAGATATCGCGATTATTATGGATTAATTACTTTACTTCAGACTTTATTTCCGCATTTGTTCCCTTGTTATTAATTAATTTAAAATTTTGTTAAAATGACTAATTATATTATAATATTGGCTTGCTTAGCAAGTGAAATATTAGGCGCCATCACTGTCTCGAAGGTGGAAAATTCGGGTCGTGACAATCACTCTCTTTGTTAGTAGATCGATAATATGTGGAATGAAACTAAAAATAAACTTACGACCATTTTCTATTTGACTTTTGTTAGTGGATCGATTTCATATTTTTGTGCTTTGTTAAAGCATCTCCGTGGAAAAGCAAATAGTATTGTTGATAGAGTACAAGCGAAAAAATTTAATTCCGTAATATTAATTAGCATAATCAACTTAAATTGGTATGCGATTACCCAGGAGTTAGGATGGATCAATACGAGAAAAACATTGTCACAAGGATTTTCATACATAAACTTTCCTTTCAGCTCAATTTAATATTGCAATCATTTACGACAATGATTATCGTTACTCTCATATATTTACCTCTGTTTTAAAAGGCGTTTCTGGGGCGAGCCCCGGGGCGAGGCGTACCAAAAATGCCCCGGGACGATGATGTGGGACGAAAGTCTCAAGAGGCGTACGCCCGAGCGTTCGGGGCGTATGCTCGGGCGTTCGGGACACATTTTTTTAGTAAGGAGTAAGCCCCAGAGACTTTTTCAAATTAAAATAAAATTTGTTGAATTAGTCCTTCATATAATACCCAAATTCTCAAAAGTCAGTTTGGTAATTACTCAAAAGGTTTAAAAAGGAATTCAAAAGTATTAAATTTAAAAGCAAAGACCTTTTTTTTGATTTAAGCCCATAGGTCATGGTTTTTCCAAATTTTTATTTTGTCCTCTAGTTTGCTAATATCTCCCAAAAGTAACGAATATTTAATTTTTTTTACAAATATAAAGAGAACTACATTTTTCTTCATAGCAACAAATTCAAAGTTCAAATTGCAGGTTAATCATTCTTTTTATTCCTCCATATAGAAAACTTTATTCTTTTAGACTCAAATTACTTGTGCTTGTAAGTAACGTATAATAGATTGTTTTGATTAGTTTTTTGTGGGGATGGAGCACACATATATATAGTTTTCTTCAATTTTTATGCAATTTTACCTGTTTATAAATATTAACTGTCATTATATTATTTTATAAAATATTAAAAATTAAATACCTATGGGGCTTACGCCCCGTTGAGGCATATATAAAACGCCCCGCCTTACTATAAAAAAATATGTCTAATTAAGCTATTAATTTATGTTGTATTCTTAAATTAGATGGTAATGGAACTTATTAGTTGAATTTTATTTTACATTTTTATTTGTAAGTTTCTAATTTTACCTTTGTCTATGACAATAGTTCATGAGCAATGCATCACTTCTTTTTATTTTTGTTATTATTAGTAGTAGAAATGCGCAAAGAAGAATCTAGTAAATGAAATATATCAGCTCTCTTTTTTCGATTTCTTTAACAATAGCGTGAAGCGTGAATAATTTCACTAGCATATATAAAATTTTTGTTGTTCATAGGGGTATGCCTTTTTGATTAGTTATGATCAATCGTAATATATTCAACAAAAATAAATAAAAATTATAAAAATTTAGAAGTATTTGATTATGCATAAATGTTCTTCTTATAATATATTGATTGATACATTTTCTTCACTATTTAACGCATATGGACATTACTGTCACGGAATGCAAAACTTAATACCTTTATGCATATATTATCACATGTATCATTTATGTATTAGAATATGTTTTAAAAGATATTCCATGACGTCATAGCTATACGGACATAGTGAAAATTGTCATTATATGATCTTGTTTTCAGAGACGTTAATTTGTTTTGTTTCTTTTATTTTAGTTAGCTGGTAATTGAACGTGGCTATTCAAAGATATAAATCGTTTGGTACCAAAATGTAGATTTTTTCTTTCCCCAACTAATGAATTAACCAAAACGAAACAAGGAAAGGGAAGGGAAATATTGATCCATAATNTGCTAATTTTTTTTGCTTCTTTTATTTCAGTTAGTTGGTAATTGAACGTGGCTATTCAAAGATATAAATCGTTTGGTACCAAAATGTAGATTTTTCCTTTCCCCAACTAATGAATTAACCAAAACGAAACAAGGAAAGGGAAGGGAAATATTGATCCATAATTTCCTTTTTGGGTTCTCTTATTCTTAAAAAAATTCTTATTACATAATTTTGCTATTGTGATATCACTTTTTACCCCAAAAGATATATTATACGTGTGATACGTGGGTTAAAGGTTTTTTTCAATTAAAAGTGACAAATTTAAATAGAGATTATTTTATTTACAGAGTCGCCATTTGAAATTGATTTTTGAGTGTTCCAAATCACCTTTTTATTTGATCCCTAGTCAAAGGAAGGTTTGACTCTACTTTTATTGGTCTGCGAAAATATGAGACCGAGTAAAGAATTCTGTTGACGGGGAAAAAGGTGTGAGGCACTCCCTGAATCTCATAGTTCTAGCGCGATCGCTTTAATGACTTAAACTTGGCTTGAATTAATTTTAAATAAGTTATGTTTTATTTGATTTTCATATTCTGCCTAAGTCCGCTTTTAACTCTTGAAGACTTTATCTATCTCAACTAGGACGAGTATCTCCGACCCTAGCCTACACTAACCAAGATGAGTATTCCCGACCTTAGGTTGTGTACCACACCAAAATTAAAGCCTACTTAAACTTAATTAAATAAAAAACTTTATTTATTTGAAAAAATTGGAACAAAATGTGTCTTCACGACCTTGTCGTTTTATTTGTGTCTCTATTCCGAAGCGAATCTTCCCGACATCAGTTAAGATAAAATTGCGTATTGCCTCTGAGTTTGTCATGATTATTTGTGATCGAGTGATTAAATTATTTTAACTATAAAAAAAAATCTTTTTTTAAATACGTAAGTATTAGTACAAAAGAGTCAAATCTTAGTAATTATTTTGACTAAACTAGCAACTAAAAATTAGCGCCAACTATGGTGGCAAGGAGATATTTATTGGTTGCTACATATGTATTGAGCTAGGTATTATGGCATTGGGCCAGCTTTGATACTAAAGAGGAAGTGGGCTAACAGCTAAATGAAAAGAATGGGCCAGCATCTTGTTAAAAGAATATATGGGCCTCGGCCTATTAATTGGAATTGGGCCAACCATTATTTAAAATAAGAAAATAGATCAACTTATGAAATTTATTATCATAGGGCCTGCTGAATTTATTTTTATTTGGCCCATTATTAAATTTGAAGGTTTTCAAATGGCAATTAAAGGGGACCAACTTTGGTTATTGCTACGGAGATTAATCAGTTAAGTGAATGAATGATTTACCAACTAAGTTACTTCAAGCAATCACGTATAGAAGTTAACATGATGTGAGTTTATTTTCCAATTTGAAAGAAAGCTATTGCAGACCCAAAGCGAGCATGAGGCCTTCAACGGGGAAATGATACATAACCAAAACTAATATCTGTTGGGGTTTAAGCTTGATTTAGCTTAAAATGAGGTGAATGAGAAATGGAGGAGAAAAATAAAATTTTGATTTCCCCTCCTTTACAAAGGAACATTGTCCCATATTGGAGAAGAAAAGCTCATTTGTTGATTACACTTCTTCTAGATCTTAAAGAGTTGAGAAGAAGGCAAGCCTCGCGTCGTCGTCGCTCGGTTTTGGCTTTGGCTTCGGTCAAATGACGCCCGTTTTATAAATAGTCACTTTTCATTTAAACCCAACATGTTGGCTATAAATAGCAGGTCATTCCCTTAGATTCTGAATTCTCCTCTTCCTTTCTCCATTGTTTTCTTACAAAACAAACAATGTACATGATATTCTTAATTTTTTTTATTTGACGTGCATCTTTTTACTTGACATGAGATGCACGTGTGATAAATACAAAAGATAATTTTATTAAATATACTTGACAAAAGATAACATGTTTTGCAAATAAGACTGAAACTTTTAATGGATTTCTTTTAATTTCTAAAATTAATTGTACTCACTAGTAGTATTAAAATATGGATATGGTCAAATGACGCTACAATTAGTATTTAGGAATCCTAGTATTTAGTTACTAAACACATATAGAAATAAGATTTTTGGAAAAACGCCGACGTAGTACTAACCTAGAGGATATAAATTACTTTTATGTAATAACATGTAAAATATGTTAAATAATTTGATTAAAAAGTCACTATACAATATTAATGACTTAGTATATAAGAGATAGAAGAATAAAATCCAAATAGGTATATCTATGAATTTTTAAACAACAAACTAGAAGCATTGTAAAAATATAATGAAAAATAGAAACCTCAGCTATCCAAATACAAAATCATATAAGAGAAGAATGCTTTAAAAGGCACAACGAATTAAAGAGAGCTCAAATTTTCATCTTTTATCTTATTCATTCTTGGACCAAAATTACAATGGCAGTTGAGGATATACTTGAATAGCAGAAACAAAAACTTTCAGCAATTCTAGAGTCATGTAGGAGCAGAAGCTAAAACAACGACATTACTTTAAACTCAGCAAGAGACAACAACAAACCAACATCTTGAAAATCAGCAACTTAAAGAACAAAGAACCCAGAAATGACTTATCAAATTTATGTTTTTGAAAGGTTTTTTCTCTTAATTTTCAGCTACTAAAGGATGCTTGAAATCTATATTCAACTGATTGTTTCTCTCTCAAATTGAGTGATCAAAATACTTATGTGGAAGATGTGTAGTAGAGTAAAAAAAAAAGATCCTTTGAAGTGAGGAAATAACTCTTCTTTATAGGAGAGGAGGGCCTTGAATTAATGATGAAAATCTATTCAAGTGACAGATTTTTAACCAAAGATCTGTCTAAACTATTCAAAGGACAGTTCTCTAGCCAAAAATCTGTCCATAGACTATATTTTACTAACTATAAGCAGACCTTTTGGAGTATTGTACTCTTAATAGCGCACAAATAGTAAAAACTAGCCAAACTTGTACTATTTGTCTTTTACCTTCAGCTTTATTCAACAAGTGACTAAATTTAAGGCTCAAACATTCAAACTCAACCAATCAGTGAATTGACAAGGCAAAAACAAGACTTTGAATCCTAAGTATATTCAGACAATCAACCAAAATAATCGACCGGCTAGGTCGAACCAAATCAAAAATTTAGATTAAACAAATACTAACGAACAAATGATCGACCGGCAAGGTCGCAAATGAATTACAGAATTACAACAACTATTAACTAGATTCAACAACTAATTAACTAAACGTTCGACCGGCTAGGTCGAGAAATCAAATTCATTATTCAACGAGTATAACAACCAAATGATCACACTCAAACACTAATAACTAGCAACGGTCACTGAACGAATGATGTAATTATAAACAAAAACAAAAAAGTTGATAGAACTAACTGCCAAGAGAAGAAAAAAAAAGAAAAGGGATGCAGAACTACCAAGATTTACAACTGCTCGGGGCGACGATGAGAGGTTCGAAAAAACCTTTATCATTGATATACTACGAAACTAAAAATCCAAAGATCCAAAGGTTGGTTTCGGTGTTTATCAATAATAGAGCCTTGCTCGATGTGGGAATGGAGGCAAAAGGAGAAGGTTTGGACAGTGATGATGGCTGTGGAGCGGTGATTGGCCGTCAGAAAAGTTCACCGAAAAATGGCTATCGAAATTCGGCTCCAAGACCAATGTAAAATGGTAGATTTGAGGCAAGTTCTAAACGTCCATGTAAGTGGTATGGGGTGAAGTGGCATGAAAATTCACGAATTTGGGAAAATATAAGGGATTAGGGTTTCACATTTATTACGACCCGAAATTTCCACCGTCGGGACCGTGATGGCGCCTAACATTCCACTTGCTAGGCAAGCCGACATTAGAGAATTATTAAGCTAATCCTTATTCAATTCAGTAAATAACAACAAATAAGCTAAAATAGAATACAACGAGTGCGGAATAATATAAAAAAACTTCATTAATTACTACCCCGGATCTGGAGTCACAACTCATGAGCTACTATGATTTACTACAAATAGAGTCTGAAAAGGAAAAATATACTATTTTGAAGTAAGGAAACAGTAAATGATAAAACTAGAAAGAGACTCCAGGGTTTGCGGACGCCAACAGATCTACCTTGGATCTTCTGACAGCAAATCCAAGCTGCTAAGCGTCACGATCAGCTAGGACCGGTACCACAATCTGCACAAGAAGTGCAGAGTACAATATCAGTACAACCGACCCCATGTACTGGTAAGTGTCGAGCCTAACCTCGATAAAGTAGTGACGAGGATATGACAAGACACTCACATAATAAACCCGTGCAGATAATAATATATGTACAAGAAAACAACAGTAACAACTAAACATGTACTATTAGGAGGGGGACATGCTAAAGGGGCATATGATATAGGAGATCTAACGAAAATGATAACCAGAACAGTCAACATGCTTTTAACTAGTGAAAACAACTAAACACAACTGAAAAAAATTGCACGGCATCACCATTCGTGCTTTTACTCTCAGCCTCACAATATAAATCAATACATACGGCACGACATCACCTTTCGTACATTAACTCTCATAACGTGGCACAACAGCACCCTTCGTTCATTAACACTCATAATATGGCACGGCATCACCCTTCGTATATTAACACTCATTATATGGCACGGCATTACCATTCGTGCATTAACACTCACAATATGGCACGACATCACCCTTCATGCATTAACACTCTCCCTTACTATAATGCAACGAACAAATAACAACGGAGAGATAGAATAACAAGTACAAGCCTTACTTCAATATTTGCTTCCACAATACCAACCTCAACTTCGAAATCAATACTCAATTATCACCAAAAAATCCGTAAACATGATAAGAACGATCAATTTAACAATACTAGTCTAAACATGGATAACATGAACAAAGGAAGCTATAATAGCAAGAAACCAAGCCCCCACCCGCATGCTTTAACCCGACTATAACGCATAAGTACTCGTCACCTTACATATACGTTGTTCCCCAATACCTAAACATGTAGCAAATAGACAAACAAGTCATATTCTCTCAAGTCAGGGTTAGACACAATACTTACCTCGCTCCAAAGGCCACTCAATGCTCAATTATCGTTTTTCCTCTTAAATTCACCTCCAAACTACTCGTATCTATCCACAAATGACTCAATAATATCAAATATTGCTAAAGAAATCAATTACAATGCATAAATTTAGATTCCCCAAACTTTCCCCCCAAAAATCAAAAATCGAACCCGGGCCCGCTTGGTGAAAACCCGAGGTTCGGACCAAAATGCATTCACCCATTTACCCCCGAGACCGATTATATAATTTATTTTGAAATCCGACCTCAATTCGAGGTCTAAATTCCAGTTATGCAAAAATCCCTAATTCTACCCAAACCCCCAATTACCACAATGAAAATCTTAGATTTTAGGGTGAAAACTTATGAAATGTAATGAGTAATTGAAATAAAGTAGGTTAGAATCACTCACCAACAAATTAGGGAAGAAAATCTTTTAGGAAAATTGCCTCTAGGTCTTCTAGTTTTGAAAATTTTGAAATAATGGCAAAAATCCCGTAATTGGAACTGTTTTAAGTCACTGGCGTCAGGTGTTCATCGCGCTCACGTTAAACCTGACGTGTTCGCGAAGAGCATGGTCTAACTGGCTTACGCGAGTAACTCCATGCGTTCGTGAAGGTCAAGCCCGCCCCACCTCCGCATTCGTGAGACTGGGCTCACGTTCGCGTAGAGTTACCTCAACTTCCCTGCCCCGGCTATCTAACGTTACGCGTTCGCGTGTGGCTGGTCGCGTTCGAGTAGAGCATGCCCCCCAATGCTCCGCATTTGTGACCAAAGTTTTGCGTTCCCGTACAACAAAACCTTCCCCGGCCCATTTTACCCTTCGCGATTGCGGGAGTATATTCGCGACCGCGAAGAAGAAAACACCAGAAACCAGCAGAAGTGAAAACCAGCAAACTTTCTAAGTTCAAATAATCTCGTAGCCTATCCGAAACTCACTCGAGCCCTCGGGGCTCTAAACCAAAAGTACTCACAAGTCCAAAAATATCATACGAACTTGCTCGCGCGATCAAATCGTTAAAATAACACTTAGAACCACGAATCGGACAACAAATCAAATAAAATTTCTAAGAAAACTTTAAAACTTCTATTTTCACAACCGAATATCTGAATCACGTCAAATCAACTCTGTTTCTCACCAAATTTGACAGACAAGTCATAAATAATATAGTGGACCTATACCGGACTCCGAAATTAAAATACGGACCCGGTATCAATAAAACCAAACATTAGTAAATTCTTAAAAATTATTAAACTTTCAACTTTTAATTTTTCCATCAAAATTTCATATCTCGAGCTAGGGACCTCGGAAGTCGATTCCGGGCATACGCTTGGGTCCGTATACTCAAAAAGTTGACCAAAGTCAACTCAAATGGTTTTCAAAACAAAATTTCATATTATTCACAGTTTTTAACATAAAAGTTTTTCGGAAACATGGACGGATCACGTACGCAACTTGAGGACGGTAAAAATGAGATTTTTATGGCTTCGGATCAAAGAATTAGGTTTTAAAATATAAGATAACCTCTCGGGTTATCACATTCTCCACCTCTAAAATAACTGTTCATCCTCGAGCGGACATGGAAAAGTACCTGGGCTGGTAAAAAAATGTGGATATCTACTCCGCATGTCCGCCTCAAACTCCAAGTAGCTGCCTCAACGAGCTGACCTCTCCACTGCACTCGAACTGAAGGATAACTCTTAGACCTCAGCTGTCGAACCTGCCGGGTTAGAATAGCCACCGGCTCCTCCTCGTAAGTCAAATCCTTGTCCAACTGGACAGAGCTGAAATCTAACACATGGGACGGATCACTATGATGCTTCCGGAGTATGAACACATGGAATACCGGATGAACAACTGCTAAACTAGGTGGCAATGCGAGTCTGTAAGACACCTCGCCTACTCTCTCCAGAATCTCAAAGGGACCGATATACCTAGGGCTCAATTTTTCATTCTTTCTGAATCTCATTACACCCTTCATGGGTAATACTTGAAGCAACACTTTCTCTCCGACCATGAATGCAACATCACGAACTTTACGGTCGGCGTAACTCTTCTACCTGGACTGAGCTGTGCGAAGTCGATCCTGAAAAATCTTGACCTTATCCAAGGCATCCTGTACTAGATCTGTACCCAACAACCGAGCATCCCCCAGCTCGAACCACCCAACTGGCGACCGGCACCGTCTACCGTATAATGCCTCATAGGGAGCCATCTGAATGTTCGACTGGTAGCTGTTGTTGTAGGTGAACTCTGCAAGGGGCAAGAACTGATCCTACGATCCTCCGAAGTCTATAACACATGCGTGGAGCATATCCGCCAAGATCTGAATAGTGCGCTCTGACTGCCCGTCCGTCTGAGGATGAAACGTTGTGTTCAACTCAACCTGTGTGCCCAACTCACACTGTAATGTTCTCCAAAAGTGCGAGGTGAACTGCGTACCTCGATCAGAAATGATAGACATGGGCACACCATGGAGATGGACGATCTCGCGGATGTAAATCTCTGGCAACCGCTCTGAAGAATAGGTAACTACCACAGGAATGAAATGCGCTGACTTAGTCAGCCTGTCCACAATGACCCAAACTGTGTCGAACTTCTTCTGAGTCCGTGGGAGTCCAACAACGAAATCCATAGTGATACGCTCCCACTTTCACTCAGGAATCTCTATCTTCTGAAGCAAACCACCGGGTCTCTGATGCTCATACTTTACTTGCTGACAATTTAGACACCGAGCTACATAAACAACTATATATTTCTTCATCCTCCTCCACCAATAATGTTGCCGCAAGTCCTGATACACCTTGGCGGCGCCCGGATGAATAGAATACCGAGAACTATGTGCCTCCTCAAGAATCAACTCATGAAATCTATCCACGTTAGGCACACAAACACGACCCTACATCCTCAAAACTCCGTCATCTCCATTAGTAACCTGCTTGGCACCACCGTGATGCAGTGTGTCCTTAAGGACTAACAAATGAGGGTCGTTATACTGTCGATATATGATACGCTCAAACAAGGAAGACCGAATGACTGTACAAGCTAGAGCACGACTGGGATCTGAAATATCCAACCTCACAACTGGTTGGCCAAAGTCTGAACATCTGATGCAAGCGGCCTCTCACCAACTGGAATGAACACAAGGCTGCCCGTACTCGCTGCCTTTATACTCAAGGCGTCGGCCACCACATTGGCCTTCCCGGGATGGTACAAAATAGTGATATCATAGTCTTTCAATAGCTCCAATCACCTCCTCTGCCTCAAATTGAGATCCTTTTGCTTGAATAAATACTGAAGGCTCCGATGATCCATGAAAACCTCACACGACACACCGTAAAGATAGTGCATCCAAATCTTCAGCGAATGAACAATGGCTGCCAACTCTAAGTCATGGACATGGTAATTCTTCTCATGAACTTTCAACTGCCGCGACGCATACGCAATCACCCTGCCCTCCTGCATCAATATCGCACTAATCCCAATATGGGACACATCACAATATACCGTATAAGATCCTGAACCTGTGGGCAACACCAATACCACCGTTGTAGTCAAAGTAGTCTTGAGCTTCTGAAAGCTCGCCTCACACTTGTTTGACCATCTGAACGGGGCACCTTTCTGGGTCAACTTGGTCAACAAGGCTGCTATAGATGAAAACTGCTTCATAAATCGACGGTAATAGCCCGCCAAACCCAAGAAACTCCTGATCTCCGTAGCTGAAGTGGGTTTAGGCCAGTTCTGAACTGCCTCAATCTTCTTAGGATCAACCTGAATTCCCTCTACTGACACAACGTGCCCCAAGAAAGCGACTGAATCCAACCAAAACTCGCACTTTGAAAATTTAGCATACAACTGACTGGCTCTTAGAGTCTGAAGTACAATCCTGAGATGCTGCTCACGCTCTTCTCGACTGCGGGAGTAGATCAAGATATCATCAATAAACACGATCACAAAGGAGTCCAAATAAGGCTTGAACACTTGGTTAATCAAATTCATGAATGTTTTTGGGGCATTTGTCAACCCAAAGGACATCACCAGAAACACATAATGCCCGTAATGAGTTCGAAAAGCTGTCTTAGGGACATCAGATGCCCTAATCCTCAACTGATGGTAGCCAGATCTCAAATCAATCTTCGAAAACACCTTGGCAACCTGAGCTGATCAAATAAATCGCCAATCCTCGACAATGGATACTTGTTCTTGATGGTGACTTTGTTCAACTGCTGATAATCTATGCACATCCTCATCGATCCATCCTTCTTCTTCANACTGGCTCTTAGAGTCTGAAGTACAATCCTGAGATGCTGCTCACGCTCTTCTCGACTGCGGGAGTAGATCAAGATATCATCAATAAACACGATCACAAAGGAGTCCAAATAAGGCTT
>AWOL01S0131889.1:19385-31016 GCA_000715115.1 Nicotiana otophora
CCTCGACAATGGATACTTGTTCTTGATGGTGACTTTGTTCAACTGCTGATAATCTATGCACATCCTCATCGATCCATCCTTCTTCTTCACAAATAACACAGGTGCACCCCAGGGCGAGACACTAGGTCTAATGAAGCCCTTATTAAGAAAATCTTGCAATTGTTCCTTAAATGCTTTCAACTCTGGCGGGGCTATACGGTATGGCAGTATAGAGATAGGCTGAGTGCCCGGAGCCAAATAAATACAGAAATAAATATCCCTGTCGGGTGGCATCTCCGGCAGGTCTGCAGGAAACACCTCTGGAAACTCGCAAACAACTGGCACTGAATCCATGGAAGGATCCTCCACAGTAGAATAGCGGACATAAGCCAAATAAGCTAGACACCCCTGCCCGACCATACGCCGAGCCTTCATATAAGAGATAACCCTGATGGTAGAATGGCCAGGAGTCACTCTCTACTCTAATCGAGGCAATACCAGCAAGGCTAAGGTCACCGTCTTGGCGTGATAATCTAATATAGCGTGATAAGGTGACAACCAATCCATACCCAAAATGACATCGAAATCAACCATATCGAGAAGTAAAAGGTCTACACTAGTCTTAAGACTCCCAATGGTGACTACATATGAACGATAAATGCGGTCTACAATAATAGCATCCCCCACAGGTGTGGGAACATACACATGATCACTCAAAGAATCACGAGGCACAACCAAATATGAAGCAAAATAGGATGACACGTAGGAATAAGTAGAACCCAGATCAAATAGAACTGAAGCATCTCTACTGCAAACTCAAATAGTACATGTGATAACAACGTCAGCTGACTCAACCTTTGGCCTGGCTGGAAAAGCATAACACCGGGGCTGGGCCCCATCACCCTGAACTACGTCCCTGGGCTGGCCTCTAGATGGCTGGCCTCCATCTCTAACGGCCTGACCTCTACCTCTAACAGTCTGGCCTCTACCTCTGGCTGCCTGACCCCTGCATTTGGTTGGCTGAGTAGGTGGTGCAGCAACTGGTGCCGAAACCATGGCACGAGAACCCTGATGCTGTGAGTTGCCTGATGCCCGAGGGCAAAATCTAGTAATGTGCCTCGGATAACCATAGGTATAACAGGACCTCGGCTGCTGTGACTGCTGACCCTGAAACTGACCCTGACGACCCGAGTAACCACCCTAAAAACTCTGGAGCGGAGGTGCACTAACAGGAGTTGGTGGTGCACTGTAGGTTAGCTGGTCGAAATAAGGCATATAAGGGCCATAACCACCTGAGGCACCATGGGATGCCTGGAGTGTTGAATGAAACGGCCTGGGAGGATGAACTCTACCAAAAGTACCCTTGCCTCTAGATGAGGCACCGCTGAACCCCCCAGAATGACGTGGTCTCTTGTCAGACCCCTGACCTCCCTGAGCAAGAACCATCTCGACTCGCTGGGCGATATTGGCAGCCGGCTGAAAAGAAATCTCACTCCCAGTCTCCTTAGCCATCTGCAATCTGATAGGCTGAGCAAGTCCATCAATAAACCTCCTCACCCTCTCTCTCTCAGTAGGAAGCAGAAGAAGAGTATGATGGGCCAAATCCATAAAATGGGTCTCATACTGAGTAACAGTCATACTGCTCTGCTGGAGACGCTCGAGCTGACAACGGTGCTCCTCTATCAGTATGATAAGGAGAGACTTCTCTAGAAAGAACTGAGAGAACTGGTCCCAAGTAAGAGTAGGCGACCCCGCTAGTCTGGACAACAAATAATCTCTTTACCAATTGTTGGCGGAACCAGTCATCTGAAATGCAGCAAAATCGACCCCATTGATCTTTACTATACCTATGTCCCGTAGCACCTCATGACAGCTGTCAAGATACTCCTAGGGATCCTCTGAAGGAGTACCACTGAAGTGAACCGGGAAGAGCTCGGTAAACTTGTCCAATCTCCATAAAGCCTCAAAAGACATAACTGACCCATCATCGGTCTATGTCGTAACAACCAGCTGAACTACTCCGACTGGATGAGCGGCTGGAGTCTGATACTGGGGAGTCATCTGCTCTGGAGTGTGAGTAGCAGGAGTCTGGGCTCCTCCTCTAGCCTAAGAGACGGTCGGTGCCATGGGAAATACGTTAGTCTGGGCCACACTCTCCATAAGGCCCGCCAAACGGACCAAAGCGTCCTGAAGCACTGGGGTGGCAATGAACTCCTCCGGGACCTGAACTGATCCGACAGGCACAGCCTGGGCTGGAACCTCCTCATCAAACTCTACAGGAGGCTTCACCACCGGTGCTGCTGCTCGAGCTTTGGGCTGAGCCCTACCTCTGCCTAGGCCTCTAGCACGGCCTCGACCTCGACCTCTGCCCCTCGTAAGAGCTTCCATTGGAGGCTCTGGCTGCTGCTCGGCTGAAGATGCGGTACGTGTTCTCGCCATCTGCAAGAGAATAAGTGTAGAAGAGTTCAATTAGCATTGTGAGAACAGAATCACACGACAGAGAAGAATAGAAGTGAAATTTGTTCCTAAACTTCATAGCCTCTGGAGATAAGTACAGACATCTCCGTACCGATCCCCCAGACTCTACTGGGCTCGCTCGTGAATTGTGAGACCTAGGCAACCTAGTGCACTGATACCAACATGTCACGACCCGGAATTCCCACCGTCGGGATCGTGATGACTCCTAACATTCCACTTGCTAGGCAAGCCGACATTAGAGAATTATTAAGCCAATCCTTATTCAATTCAGTAAATAATAACAAATAAGCTAAAATGGAATACATCGAGTGCGAAATAATATACAATAAACTTCATTAATTACTACCACCCGGATCTGGTGTCACAACTCAAGAGCTACTATGATTTACTAAAACTAGAGTCTAAAAAGGAAAAATACACTGTTTTGAAGTAAGGAAACAGTAAATGATAAAACTAAGAAGAGACTCCAGGGTCTGCGGACGCCAGCAGATCTACCTTGGATCTCCTGATAGCAAATATAAGCTACTAAGCCTCACGATCAGCTAGGACCGGTACCAAAATCTGCGCAAGAAGTGTAGAGTGCAGTATCAATACAACCGACCCCGTGTACTAGTAAGTATCAAGCCTAATCTCGACGAAGTAGTGACGAGGCTATGACAAGACACTCACATAATACACCTGTGCAGATAATAGTATATGTATAAGAAAATAACAGTAACAGCTAAACATGTACTATTGGGAGGGGGACATGCTAAAAAGGCACGAGATATAGGAGATATAGCAGAAATGATAACCAGAATAGTCAACATGCTTTTAAACAGTGAAAACAACTAAACACAATGAAGAAAATTACACAACATCACCCTTCATGCTTTTACTCTTAGCCTCACAATATAAATCAATAGATACAGTACGACATCACCCTTCGTGCATTAACACTCATAATATGGCACGACATCACCCTTCGTGCATTAACACTCATAATATGGCACGGCATCACCCTTCGTACATTAACACTCACAATATGGAACGGCATCACCCTTCGTGCATTAACACTCCCCCTTACCCTAATGCAATGAACAAATAACAACAGTGAGATAGAATAACAAGTACACGCCTTACTTCAATATTTGCTTCCACAATACCAACCTCAACTTCGAATTCCATACTCAATTATCACTAGAAAATCTGCAAACATGATAAGAACGATCAATTTAACAATATTAGTCTAAACATGGATAATATGAACTAAGAAAGCTATAATTACAAGAGACCAAGCCCCTACCCGCATGCTTTAACCCGACTATAGCGCATAAGTATTCGTCACCTCACATATACGTTGTTCCCCAACACCTAAACATGTAGCAAATAGACAAACAAGTCCTATTTCCTTAAGTCAGGATTAGACACAACACTTACCTCTCTCTAAAGGCCACTCAATGCTCAATTACCGCTTTTCCTCTAGAATTCACCTCCAAACTACTCGTATCTATCCACAAACGACTCAATAATATCAAATATTGCTAAAGAAATTAATTACAATGCAAAAATTTAGATTCTCCAAACTTTTCACCAAAAAGTCAAAAATCGACCTCGGGCCCGCTTGTTCAAAACCCGAGGTTCGAACCAAAATCATTCACCCATTCACTCCGAGCCCAATTATATAATTTATTTCGAAATCCGACCTCAATTCGAGGTCTAAATTTCAATTATGAAAAAATCTCTAATTCTACCCAAACTCTCAATTTTCACCATGAAAATCCTAGATGTTAGGTTGAAAACTCATGAAATGTAATAGGTAATTGAAAGAAAGTAGGTTAGAATCACTCACCAACAAATTGGGGAAGAAAATATTTTAGGAAAATTGCCTCTAGGTCTTCTAGTTTTAAATTTTTGAAAGAATGGCAAAAATCCCGTAATTGGGACTGTTTTAAGTCACTGGCGTCAGGTGTTCATCGCGTTCGCGTGAAACCTGACGCGTTCGCAAAGAGCATGGACCAACTGGCTTACGCGATCACGAGTAACTCAACGTGTTCGCGAAGGTCTAGCCTGCCTCACCTCCGCGTTTGCGAGACTGGGCTCGCATTCGTGTAGAGTTACCTCAACTCCCTTGTCCCCGCTATCTAACGCTACGCGTTCGCGTTTGGCTGGTCGCGTTCGCATAGAGCATCCCCCCCCAATGCTCTGCGTACGCGACCAAAGTTTCGCGTTCGCGTACAATAAAACCTCTCCCAGCCCATTCTATTCGTGGAGACTGGTGAGGTATGTGGCTGAGTGTTGGCGAGTTAAGAACTTACATATCCAGAAGTTGAAAGTAGATGAAATAAGGAAGTTGAGGTAGATGTGCGAGTACACTAGGATTGATAATATTAGGAATGAAGATATTCGGGAGAAGGTGGGCATGGCTCCCATGGTTGACAAGATGCGGGAAGCGAGGCTCAGATGGTTCGAACACGTACAGAGGAGAAGCCCAGATGCCCCTATAAAGAGGTGCGAGAGGTTGGCTTTGGTAGATACGTGAAGAGGTAGATGGAGGCCTAAGAAGTATTGGGGAGAGGTGATCAGGCAGGTTATGGCGTGGCTTCAGATATCCTAGGACATGACCCTTGACAGGAAGCTGTGGAGGTCGAGCATTAATTTTTAGGTTAATAGATAGTTGAGCATATTTCTAATTTGTACCAGTATGAGACAAGTCTGATAGGATTCTGTCTTAGACTGCTAGTGATCAGTGTTGTGTTCACACTACTCTTTCATTTGTATAATGTCGGGCCTTATTTACTAGTTATTATTTTTGCTTTTTATCTATTTTTATAGTTCTTATGATGTTGTTATTATTTCTATGGTTTCTATTGATGGTACTGATATATTGTCTCTTTTTGTCTTCTTGAGCCGAGGGTCAATCGAAAATAACCTCTCTACTCCCTCCGGGTAGGGGTAAGGTGTGCGTATACACTACCCTCCCCATACCTCACTTGTGAAATTTTACTGCGTTATTGGTTGTTGGTGGGGATTGGTGAGGTTTTGGAGGATTTGAGTTGAAGATATGGAAATAGGAGAGGGAGACGAGGAGATGGGGAAGATTTGAGGTCGATTGGAGCTCCGCCGCCACCAATGGCATGTTTCTGAAGGCAGCAGGGGGGAGCAACGTCGCAGAGGAGAAGGAGAGAGAGAAAAGGAAGAGGCAGATGGCTATAGGGTTTGAGGGTGAGAATAGGGCCAAAAATTAAAATCTGATTTCTAAAGTTATATACCTCAAATGACATCGATTTTTGGTCGTTGGATCAAAGAAAATAGGTGGCGAGGATTTGATATTGAATCTACCAACAAAAATGACGTAGTTTAATCGCGAAACTACGTAGTTCCGACCTCCTCTCCTGCCAGCCCATTTATGGAGTGGCCTATTGCATTTTTGGTCCCTCAATCATTTCAACTTTGGCCTAATCCAGCCAGATTGTGGNGCCAATGGCGATTTTCGAAAGGCAGCAGGGGGGAGCAATGTCGCAGAGGAGAAGGAGAGAGAGAAAGGAAGAGGCAGATGGCTATAGGGTTTGAGGGTGAGAATAGGGCCAAAATTTAAAATCTGATTTCTAAAGTTATATACATCAAATGACATCGATTTTTGGTCGTTGGATAAAAAAAAATAGGTGGCAAGGATTTGATATTGAATCTACCAACCAAAATGACGTAGTTTTATCGCGCAACTACGTAGTTCCGACCTCCTCTCCTGCCAGCCCATTTATGGAGTGGCCTATTGCATTTTTGGTCCCTCAATCATTTCAACTTTGGCCTAATCCAGCCAGATTGTGGGAGAAAAGGCCTAATCCCTCAATCTTTCTAAATTAGCTTCAATTAAAATAAAATCACAATAAACCACTAATCCTAAAATATACATAGAATGAAAAATATTTTGGTATATTTGTGGGATAAAAATACAATTAAAGTGAACATATTTAAGGGAGAATAGCTAGAAATTAACTAAAAATTAACTCAAACTAAAATTGTAGGAGAATTAAAAGCATGCAAAAATTAGGTATTTACTGGTATTGTGGATTTCGTAATTTATTTATAAGATTTGATAGCATCAAAAAAAGTAAACTGATTTGCTTATCGTAGCCCAATTTTTGAAATCATTTTATTTTGATTAATGAATTGATAGAGGAAATGAGGTTTATGCCATAACAATGTAACATATTTTGCACGTGAGAATAGAATTGGTTTTTGCCAAATTTCTAGACTACACTTGAAAATAAGATTCCTGGAAATGCCCCCACATTGTAGTTATCTAGAGAATTAAATTACTACCACTACTACCATGTAAACACACACACATACATTCAACCATTATGTTCAATCATTTGGGAATTATGGACATGAAATAATAAACCAAGTATTATGGCATCATATTTGTGGTTTGCGTGTGTGCATATATTATGTGTGTGTTGGTAATTTGTGCCAATGCCACATGAATTTGCAAATAGTAAAATAATTCTGTTAAGTGTCTTAATTTTCTAGGATAATTACTCTTTGTTTCATTCAAAATCTGTTAGAGAAAGAGTAATTAACCTAGAAAATTAAGACTCTTAATTTTATATAAACCAAAAGGTTTTGGAAACCAAAACGTCTCTTTGTCAACCAAAATTTAAAGGTCTCTTTGTAGTTCAAAGCTTTGCAAAGAAAAATGATAGATAAAAAAATAATGATAACAACGACAATGATCATTATTATAATTATGATACTTCTGAAGTTGAAACCAGAATCAGCCATAGATTTGTCAAGCACACCAATGGCAAACTCAACCATTTCTAAGGCTGAACCAAAGGAACCAAATACATCCATGGGAGGTCTTGGAAATGCAGCAATGTGCCAAAATGTGGCATCATTATTTGACGACTGTGAAGACTACGTGGATGTCTTAGCTGCATATCCATCCATGGTCTGTTGTGCCAATCTGCATACCATGAATGTCAAGGTCCAGGTGGAGGAAAAAGGGGCAGAAACCTATTGCTCATGCATTGAGTTTTTTAGCAGCAACCATGAACATCCCCCTTATCTTAGCTCAAGGATTGAAAATGTTCAGCGCAGCTTCCTTATCTCAAAGCATATGAACTGTACCGCTGCAGTCTAATGCTCTAATTAGATAACTTGCTTAATATGCGACATTTTTTAATTACTGATAGATTCTATCAAATATTTTTGATAAAGTTGATCGATTTCATCACTCGAAAAAATATGTATTTTTAATAGTGCAAATCACATAAATAGGTTTACCTTTCATTATTTTGAGCTAGCACTTTTTCTTAAATTTTTATTTTATAACTCACGCACATATTTTAACAATGTACATGATATTCTTACTTTTTTTTATTTGACGTGCATCTTTTTATTTGACATGAGATGCACGTATGATGCACGTTTGATAAATACAAAAGATAGTTTTATTAAATATACTTGACAAAAGATAATATGTTTTGCAAATAAGGCTAAAATTTTCAATGGATTTATTTTTAATTTCTAAAATTAAAAGTACTCGCTAGTAGTATTAAAATATGGATATGTTCAAATGATGCTACAATTAGTATTTAGGGATCCTAGTATTTAGTTACTAAACACATAAAAATAAGATTTTTGGAAAAATACCGACGTAGTACTAACCTAGAGGATATAAATTACTTTTATGTAATAACATGTAAAATATGTTAAATAATTTGATTAAAAAATCACTATACAATATTAATGACTAATTATAAAAGAGATAGAAGTATAAAATCCAAATAGGTAAATCAATGAATTTTTAAACAACAAACTAGAAGCATTGTAAGAATGTAAAGAAAAATTGGAACTTCAGCTATCCAAATACAAAATCATATAAGAGCAGAATGCTTTAAAAGGAACACTGAATTAAAGAGAGCTCAAATCTTCATCTTTTATTTTATTCATTCTTGGACCAAAATTACAATGGTAGTTGAGGGAATACCTGAATAGCAAAAACATAAAATTTCAGCAACAATAGAGTTATGTTTCAACAGCCAGAAGCAGAAGCCAAAATAAAGGCATTACTTTTAATCGAAGAGGACAGTGTATGGGCGAAAACTTTATTTTATGTGTTTGACCTAGTCAACGGTAATAAAGCCTTTGACGGTTGTGATGTGTCACTATGAATCCAAAAGGTCGAGGTCAGATGTGAAAGATAAAGCGGTGTCGAGTCGAAATAGCTTGGTATAAGACGAAGACGAGGACGAGCATCCATCCTCAGTACGAAGTGATGACCAGTCTTAGGATTTAGATTCTTTCGGGAATATTCTAATGGATATTCCCTCCTGTTGTACTATCTACGGTTTTGTGGCCCATGTGCTCTTATAAATAGGAAGAGATGTAGATCATAAAAGGGGATTGGATCTTTTGCAAAGAAATTCATCAATATTCTTTGTACAAGATTCTGACTTTATTGAATAGAAACAAAGCTTGACTTTATACTTCCCTCATTTTATTCCCCTCTCCTGATCCAAGAAGGATCAGAATACACGAATGCTTATCATCATGCAGCATCGTCATAAAACACATCTGAAAATCTCATCCTTGTCGGGTTATCTTTGTCTCATTTATTATTTGGAAGTCATTTATTATCATTTATTATTATCCTTTATAATTCTAAGTCTTTATTGTTCCTTTACTATCCCAAGATTGTCTTCTTTTATACTATATATTAAATATTCGCCTTAACATGCTAGATCTATCATTGAATATTAATATTGGCTATGGTTAATCATATTCTTTAACAAATCTAATTGTATAAAATCAAAATCTATTTGTTTGGGTCATACAGTTTGGCGTCATCTGTGGAGATTTCATAGTTAAACTATTAGTTTTCGCTCAGATCTACAACGTTCATAACTTGATAACCTAGTACGATGTAAGACTATCCATTTTTCTTTGCATACAAAGACTCCATGGTAGGTAACTAAGGAAGAATTAGCTGAGGAAAGGGAGCTCGATTGACGGACAATATCTCGCTTAATCTAATGCGTGCTATCGACGAAGGGTACGAAACTCAGGATGAAGAGATGACCCCTATGCCATCCCCTAGTCTAAGGAAGTCGGCGACACCCTTCTGTAGTACGACCAAACACAACGGAAAAGAAGTTTCCACATTTGTGGAGGAAGGAGCACCACCCGCCATAAAAAACTCCTAGAGGCCTGGCTTATTGATACTTTGGTCAGTTTGATGAGTAAGCAGGTCCCCTGCATGAACGTGGAAACCCTAAAGACCCCCGCAGCCCAGCAAAGGAGTGGATATGACGACCAACTAAATGCTCTAACTTCAGGTAATACCTACACAATTGCTAATAGTACAGGTGAAGATGCCCTCGTTGCCGTATTAAAAAGTATGGAAGAGATGGAGAACGAGAACAAGACACTCAAGAAGCAGATGAAAGAGCATCAAGAATGGGTAGACAAGATGCCAGGCGGCCCCAAACTAATACCAAAAAGGGCCTCTGGCAGGTTTGTAGAGCAGCCATGCAGGGAAGAAGCAGCTCATCATGCCATACCAAAAAGTTTCAAGATGCCCCTGTACCTCAGAATCTATGACGGGATGACTGATCCCGAAGACCATGTGACCCATTACCTCACCGCAGTAAAGAGCAACGACCTCACCAAAGAGCAAGTGTCTTCCATCTTGTTAAAAAAGTTCGGCAAAACTCTCTACAGGGGAGCTTTGACGTGGTACTCGCAGTTGTCAGCCTTCTCCATAGAAACATTCGAGGAGATGGAAGACAAGTTCGTAACGGCTCATGATGAAGCCCAAAAGGTCGAAACCAGGGTAAACAACATCATCGCCGTTAGGCAATCCCAAGGGGAAGGACTGAGGGACTTCTTAGCGTGGTTCAACAGAGTAAGGATGACCTTGCCAAATATTTTTGAAAGAATGGCGGTAACAACCTTTCAGAACGGGCTGAATAGAGAAGGGTCGAGGGCAACCAGAAAGCTGCTGAGCCGATTAATGTTTTAAATGCCGGCCACCTGGGACGAGATCCATAATGCCTATTGTGCCGAGGTCAGAGCAGACGACGAACACCTCATTGGGCCAACACGACAACTCATATCAGTGCAATCTAAATCCAAGAGGGAACATAGGGATAATACGAGGATAAGACCTCCAATGCTGCGATCGAGAAGAGATCAACATCAATCTTACATCAGACCACCCGTTCCCAACTTCCACAGCAAAGACAGTCCCTATAGGCCGAGATCAGACATCCCTAGAAGCGATCGAGGTATGGTTCCTTTACTATCTGCTCATAATTTCTGTGTGTCACCTACAAATATGGTCTATGCACTCGAGAAGATCGGACCAAAGGTGAAGTGACCATATTAATGAGGTCTGACCCGAACACTAAGAAGTCGGACGCCTTCTGTGAGTTCCACCAAGACCGAGGACACAAGACAGAAAATTGTCACGCTCTAAGGCTAGAAGTGCAGACTCTTCTACAACAAGGACACCTCAAGGAGTTGCTCAGTGACAAAGGTAAGAATACCTTAGCCAAGGGGCGAAACCGCCCTGGCCCACCAAAGCCGCCCTCTCCCGCTTGTACTATCAATATGATTATCAGAGGCAGTGACCACACCTCCATCAATGGCATCAGGTTCACCTCTACTCACAGGTTTATCGGAGGCTATGACGACCTCAAAGAAAGTATCATCTTCGATGAATCGGATCCCGACAGTTTGACTTTCCCTCATAATGATGAATTTCTTATTACTTTATGCATTCTTGATACAGATGTTTAGGTAGACTATGGTTGACGATGGAAGCGGAGCATGCATTATCCATCCTCGATTCCTCGTACAGATGCGACTCAAGGATAAGATAGTGTCGCGCTACATCAGATAAATTGATTTTAATAATGCAATTGAATGAAATTCAGGAGAGATTACTCTCAAAGTCCTCGCCAAGGGGTGACATTGGAGACCGCATTCCACATCATGGACCAGGACACGACGTAAAATGCCATCGTGGTCCGGCCATGGATACACCCCATCAGGGCGATCCATTCCAGCCTGTACCAAATAATCAAGTTCTCAACCCCGTGGGGGATCCATCTTCGGTCGTCACCACGTTTTCTTTAAGGAACATACTGCACAAAACCGAACTATCGGGGAGGTTGTCCAAATGGG
>AWOL01S0131907.1:0-27195 GCA_000715115.1 Nicotiana otophora
CAAGTTATGAAATAAAAGCAATTTAGTAAAACATGAACAAGAAATGGAGATAGAGAGAAGGAACAATATTTCTTCTTCAACTGTGTGTATTTTCCTATCTATTACAAGGTTTTTATATAGGCATAAAAAGTGAAGAAAAATATGTTATTGAATATGTCATTAAGCATGAAATATGTCATTGAATATGTCATTAAGAATTTGAGAAGATCATGGAGGAAGAGTAGACATCCACCATAATTTGATTTTTCTTATAACAAACACTACTTGATACAAATTGTCTTTTGGCATGTTGCTTATGTGTTTAGTTTTGCTCTAATAGGTCAGAGGTTCAAACCTCAACTAGCATACATTTTTGGCAAATATTTGAGAGAGCCTCTATGATTAAAATTTGTGATTAAGTAGAATTAAACTCAGTACCTTTTCTAACTTAAGACTCAATAAAACCAATAGTCTAGGGTTATTTTTTGACTAGAAATATGATAACTAAAGTTATTTATTTCTGTTCTTTTAAAACTTTTGACACCACTTATAAAACTTTCTGCGTACGTCCTGATTGGAATAACAAATAAGTTGGCAGATGAGTGCATGCAAACAAACTATTATAGATTGAAGAGGATGGTTCAAACATTTATTTCACTTTTCCAATTAACTAAGTCTCCAAGGGTTGTAAATGTTTCTTCCTTCATGGGAAGGCTAAAATTGTTAACTTCGCAACTACTCTCCTTCTGGAAATGAAAATTCTAATCCATTGAAGTGTTATTTTGTTTAGTTCCTGTACCGAGCTTTCGGGAATGTTTTGCAACATGACTACATAGCTGCATTTTCAGAGAATAATGCAAAATTCAGTTTGCAGTGAATTTTAGTGTTACTCAATTTTTTTTTAATAATTTTAGGCTTGTACATGCTTTGCCCCGTGCAAATGTAAATTCTGAAGTAAAAGTATGATATTTGTATATGTGGTATGTAATGAGCTATACAAGATATTGGACTGTGGGACGCCTTCTGTTCCACCAAACAAAAAGAAACTGGTAATGTCGCATTTTGTTGATTTAAAAAGATGAGTTCGTTTAAGTGTTTGCTTTAGGTCTCTGTTTTATATTTTAACGTGCTAATATATGAGCACTCTCTATTGGTTACTAAGGTGAAATGTTGAAGTTTCTAATTTATGATTATGTTTTATAGTATTTAGCAGGTTAATACGTAAGCATGCATTAAATTCTTCTTCTGATGAGAAAAAATTGTGCTTTGTGACCCGATAAATATTGTTGTTGCTCGAGGATAAAGAATTGTTGCACTATTTTTTTTCTTTTTCTGAGTTATATGAAGGAAACTTTATTCAAAGTGCAGTTGTATCAAAGATCAAGTTTTTGTGAAACCTCCTATCTAAGTTCCAGTCATTGCATTTATCTTTATTATTTATTATATTTGAGCTTTTTTTCAGACTGAAATTTATATCAAGGAGTCGCTATTGAAAGGCATGTGAATCAATAGAGAAAGATTCGTCATATAGAGTGGGAGTTTTGAACTAGCCTGTGCCGTTTGAAAATTTTCATGAATTTTCATAATGATGTTCTTGGAATCGTAGTTGAATAGTATACAACTCTATGCCTTTGTCATCCCCTTTTTCATGTTTGTGAGAGTTGTGTTCAATTTGATTCGTTTTTTAATCATCATGTGAAAAATTCAAGCATGCATTGGTTCCTCTTTTTTGGTATTATAATAGAGCTATCTTTTGGGTACATTATTTCAGTATTTTACTCTTTGTGTTTGAATTTCTCTTCAATGTGTGAAATAGTGAGATCAATCTCTCATTCTTACTACTTATCCCATACAGAAGTGTGAGGAAGATACCTATGAATTTGAAGGCATTTCAATTACTTCCTGATTATCCGAAGCTTAATTAGAGATGCCTTATATTTAAAATATTACTAGACATAAAGCTATTTTCACAGTGTGGTTATAATGTCTTGAAAGATTGTTGAATATTGATAGGCTTCAGAAATGGGATCGTAATGTGAATTCTACTTGTGTGCTTTGCCAAGCTGCAACTGAATCAATAGATAATCTTTTTGGGGAATGTACATTTGCTAAGGACTCGTGGGTCAAGCTACTGAATTGGATGCAGATACAACCAGTTATTACTACTACATGGAATCAACACTTCTACTATGTCACACAACATGTTAAGGGGGAAGACATATATAGCAAGCCTATTCAAATTGAATATTGTTGAATGTTGATAGGCTTCAGAAAGGGTCGTAATATGAATTCTACTTGTGCTCCGTCAAGCTGCAACTGAATCAATAGATAATCTTTTTGGAGAATGTACATTTGCTAAGGACTCGTGGGTCAAACTACTGAATTGGATGCAGATACAACCAGTTGTTATAACCAACACTTCTCTAGGTCATACATCATGTTAAGGGGGAAGACATATATAGCAAGCCTATTCAAATTGACCTTCACAGAATTCATTCACGACTACGGAGAGAAAGAAACTGTAGAATATTTAAAACTGTAGCAAGAGAGAATGTGTATATGCAACTTCAGGGCCGCGGGGGATCTGAAATGGCTACTGTGGAAGCTTTATTTCTAATTTGTTTAACTCTTTTTTGTGTTATAAGGTGTAATTCAGGAGCTTAGACAGCAGATTTTGTATAGAGTATGAATTGGGAGTTTTCCAGGAGATTAGCTAGCTGCAAACTTGCTATGTTTTGTATTTGTTCACTTGGTGATGAATGGAAACAGTTTAGTTACCAAGATTAAAAAACTCATGAAGTAATTTAGGAGTTTGGGACTAATTGCTTTGAGAATTATTTAAATAAGTGGTGATTGAATAAATTTTGTTAATGTTTCTTTTTTCCCATACTTATGTTTGATTAAATTTATGAAGACTATTTCCCAAGTAATGGATATATTCGCGCGGTTTAATTTACTAGTTAAAAGATAGGAGGGGGGGAGGGGGGACACCTTTGGTGTTTATCCCCAAGTGGAAGACAAGAAGAAAAAAATGAATACAATTCAAAGTTCAAACCAAGGAATTCGTACTTGAAGGTAAAAGGCTACTGGTTCCACCGTCAGCCCAAGCGCGACGCGCTGTCCTGGACCCACTGCAGGATTTTCCTATTTCGTCCAAGACAAGGTTATTTCGACGCTACACAATATAAACCCATATAAAAGGTCTTCTAAACCTAATTTGGAGAGGATCTAACATATTTTTGGGAGGAGAACACGCCACTTTAAAGGGGAGAATGCAAACCACGCTTGGAGGAGACTTCCAACTAGTTTTTCTTCTCTTCTCTTCCTTTAGTTTCATAGTTTATTAGTTCTAGAGTTGTGGGTGCTACATGAACATTGTAGTTTGAAGTTTGAATTGTTCTTATTATTTTATCATATTGGTGTATTTATTCAATCTTGCGCTTAATTATTTGATTGCTTGATCACTAATTGAATACTATTTACGAATCTAGGATTGAACTCGGGAGAGGGAATTCTAGATTGCATATAAGATTGAGTAGAGCAAGATCTTAAACCTGAGTATCGGGAATAGATTTGCGGTTAGGATTAGGATATACCTAGTCACTTTGCTTGGTTATTATACGGGAACTATTAATGCGCTCTTATTAATCCTAATTCCATAGGAATATAGGCGTTAGGTTAGCTTGAATAGGCATGTAGTACTTCGGGAGAATACTACGAGTAATATTTACCATGTAAACAATTAAACTAGATAAATTAATTAGACCATTTAAGTGGAAGACTCAACATAATTGTTAGCTAATCCATAACTCTAGAATAGTTTCTCTCATTGAATTTGCCTCTTTGAAGAAGAGCACGTCATCGAAGCGATAAGGGTCTTGCAGGAGCAATAAGAGGCCGTTTTAGGCCATCTCACACGACATGATAAGTTTATGACCGAGCTGAAGTAGGAGTTATCGGGTGCGTCCAATAACGCGAATGGACGAGGTTAAGTTCCTCCCGGTTCCTCTGCAAATCAAACAACACAGAGGGTCGACAACAACACCCCGAGGGGAGAGGACGACTTTGATAGGGACGGGGGGAGCTGATCCGGTCACAACAACGAGAGTGATCCCTTCTAAAGCAAACTCACACGATTTATGAGGGATGTAAACGCCCGCATGGATCGAATTTCGGGCGTATCACCAGTGCTGAAAAGGATGGACTCAAAGAAGTACACTCAATTGCTGTACAAACCAAGCGCGACACCAGAATTGATCCTGAAGCGGTTTAAAATGCCTGATGTGCTGAAATATGATGGGACTTATGATCCTTAGGAGAATATCACCACATATACAACGGCGGTGAAGGGGAACGATTTGGCTCCCCACGCGATCGAATACCACGTCAAGGGAGCCTTGACGTGGTATTCGATTTTGCCTGAGCATTCCCTAGACTCTTTCGAGATGCTCGCGGATTCTTTTATTAAGTTCCATGCTGGGCCAGAAAGGTGCAGGCCTGATAGACCGGTATGTTCAAGATTGCACAAGGATAGTCTGAGTTGCCGCGGGAATTTGTAACCCGGTTCCAAAAGGAAAGGATGTTGCTCCCTGCTGTTCCGGATGAATGGGCGGCTGAAGCATTCACCAAAGGTTTGAATTCGAGAAGTTCTGATGCTTCCCGGAAGTTGAAAAAAATCTTTCTCGAGTTCCAAGCGACAACTTGGGTGGATGTTCACAACCGGTACAAGTCAAAGATAAGGATTGAGGATTATCAGCTCGGTTTTTCGGTGTCAGTTAAAGTTCGGGAGAAGAATAAAGAGAAATCAAAAGATGATTTAGATACATATAGATGGTATTCGAGGATCCGATTTTTGCCATATGAACGGACCGAAGGACGCGACAGAGATTTCCGGTCCGGAGACAGGTTCGTTACCAATAAGAGAACTGATTGCGGCCAGAACAACAGGTCATTACATGACATGGAAACGTCAAGTTCTCGAGATCCTTCGTATAACGTTAACGTCAGTGTAGTGGAGTTGGTATCGGCTATGAGGAACATTAAAGAAGCATGGTTCACGAAGCCAATGAGATCCGATCCTAGCCAGAGGAATCCTAATTTGTGGTGCAAATACCACGGGACGAACGGTCATCGTACTGGGGACTGTCGACATCTGCGCGAAGAGGTTGCGACACTGCTAAAAAATGGCCATCTTAGGGAATTCTTAAGTGACTTGGCTAAAAAAACAATTATGGTCGCAATTATGACCAAACGGAGCCCTCACAAGCAGGAGAAGATCCACCATGCCTGACGATCAACATGATTTTCGGGGGGAACGAGATTAACAGGGTTACCTTCTCGGCGGCATAAAAGATGAAGGTATAAGTAACCCACAGCAAGAGACTTCGGGAAGTTGCTAAAGACGACATCCCTTTCACGGAGGAAGACGCAGATGGATTGTTGCTACTGCACTATGACGCATTGGTAAATTCTTTAAATGTATTAGATTTTAGTATCAAACGTGTTCTGGTGTATCCAGGGAGCTCGGCCAATATTATACAATGGAGGGTATTGGAGCAAGACAAGCTTACCGGAAACATTATTCTGGCCACAAAAATCCTTGCCGGGTTTAACATAGCAAGCGTGATAACACAGGGAGAGATCCTGCTGCCCACGAATGCCGAAGTGGTGATGAAGATGACCCTTTTCGAGGTGGTGGATGATGGGTTACAATATTATCCTGGGAAGACCATGGTTGCACGAGATGAATGTTGTGCCATCGACATATTACCAACTGTTGAAATTCCCGACTCCTGAGGGAATTAAAGAAATAAGAGGTGACCAACTGGTGGAAAGGGAGATGAATGCAATTTCGGTCTCAAATAGCAAAGGGAATGAGCATGCGGCATAGAAATTACAGGAACCGGTGCCTGCTCCTAAGCAAAGAGAGGTCAACCAGAGTGAAGAGGCGCTGGAATCTTATCAAGTGCCAAGGTATTTCCATATACCAGAAGAGATGGACGCAACAAAATCCACAGTGGAAGAGCTTGAGCAAGTCACATTATTCGAGAAGTTTTTGGAGAGGTAAAGTATCCAGAATAGCTAGCTAACGTAGTAGTAGTTCCAAAGAAGAATAATAAATTTTGCATGTGCTTAGACTATAAGGACTTGAATAAGGCGTGCCCAAACGATTCGTTCCCATTGCCAAATAATGATCAAATGATTGATGCAACGGTCGGGCATGAGTTTCCTCGATGCTTACTCCGGCTACAACCAAATTAAGATGAACCCGGAGGATCAGAGAAAAACTTCGTTCATAATGAATTTTGACACATATTGCTATAATGTGATGCCCTTCGAGCTAAAGAATGCCAGAGTAACTTACCAGCGGTTCGTAAACAACATATTTGAAAAATAACTAGGGAAAACCATGGAAGTATATATAGACGATATACTTGTTAAGTCTTTGAATGCGAGTGATCATCTTAAACACTTGCAAGAAACATTTGACATCCTAAGGAAGTATAACATGAAGCTTAACCCCGAGAAGTGTGCGTTCGGGGTCAGCTCCGTCAAGTTCCTGGTATTCCTGGTGTCACAAAGGGTAATGGAAGTTAAACCCGATAAAATCAAAGCCATCAAAGACTTCCCGAACCACCTATCAAGCGTAAAAGAGATTCAAAGGCTTAAGAGGAGATTGGTCTCTTTAAGCAGGTTCATTTCCCGGTCTTCAGAGAAATGCCATCTTTTCTTCTCGTTACTAAAAAATAAGAATAATTTCGAATGGACCCTCGAATATCAACATGCTTTGAGGGATTTGAAAAGGTACTGGTCAAGTCCTCTGTTATTATCAAAGACGGAGGAAGGAAAAGAACTATTAATCTACCTAGCAGTCTCGGAGGTAGTGGCAAGCGCCATTTTAACCCCTAGGACGAAGGTACGCAATATCCCATTTATTACATTAGTAGAATTTTGATGGGAGCAGAAACTCACTACCCACATTCAGAGAAATTGGCCTTAGCCCTCGTGGTCGCCACTCGGAAGCTAAGGCCTTATTTCTAATGTCACCCGATAGTTGTGGTGACCACATTTCCCCTGCGGAATATCCTTCATAAACCCAAGCTTTCGGGTAGGCTGGCCAAATGGGCCATCGAAATGAGTGAATTTGACGTAGAATATAAACCTAGGACTGTGATTAAGTCACATATTTTTGCCAACTTTTTTGCCGATTATAGTCCGGGACTGTTATCTCTAGCTACTAAAGAAGTAGTGATGGTGTATGAATCGACATCAGGAGTTTGGACCATATTTACGGACGGAGCTTCCAACGTAAAAGGGTCCGGGCTCGGCATAGTATTAGCCACGCCTTCGGGAGAAACCCTAAGGTAGGCCATAAGAACGGCTCCTCTAACTAACAATGAATCGGAGTATGAAGCTTTGATTGAAGGGCTTGAATTGGCCCGGGGATAATATTCCAAGGTCATCAAAATCAAATGCGACTCCCAGTTGGTGGAAAATCAGGTACGGGGTTTTCGAAGCCGAAGAGGAACGCATGCAGCAATATGTAGTGAAGGTTCAGGCTCTGCTTGCTCGGTTCCGGGAGTTGTTAATCACGCATATCCCGAGGGAAGAAAATGCAGAAGTAGACGCATTAGCTAACCTGGGCTCGTCAATTAAAATAAAGGGATAACTCCGAGGAATGAGATCATTGATTACCTCGAACACAGAAAGTTGCCTGAAGATCCCAAGGCATCCCTGGCGCTGCGCGCTAAAGCAACACTGTATAGTTTCAAAGGAGGCCAATTGTATAATGCATCTTTCCAAGGCCCGCTGGCCCGATGTTTGGGAGCCTCCTAAGCTAATTATGTTATGCGAGAAGTCCACGAAGGGTTCTATGGAAATCATTCAGGCACAAATTTCTTAATACTAAAGTTGGTAAGGGCAGGATACTATTGGGCCCGAATGGAACAAGACGCCAAAGCTTTTGTTCAAAAATGTGATTAGTGTCAACGCTATGCACCGTTGGTACATCATCCAGCAGAACCATTGCACTCAGTTTTGTCTCCATGGTCGTTCATGAAGTGGGGAATGGATATTATCGAACCACTGCCATCGGCCCTTGGTAAGGTAAGGCTTCTTTTGATTTTAACTAACTATTTTTCTAAGTAGGTTGAAGCAGGTCTTTATTAGAAGATTGGTGAACGTGAAATGGTGGATTTCTTGTGGGAGAACATAATTTGCAGATTTGGGATACCAAAAGAGATAGCGTACGACAACGGGCCACAATTTATAGGCGCAAATGTCACGAAGTTCCTTGGAGACTTGAAAATCAAAAGGATCACATCTTCGCCCTATCATCCGAGCACAAATGGTCAAGCGAAATCGACGAACAAAGTGATTATACAAAATCTCAAAAAGAGATTGGAAGCAACTAAAGGCAAATGGCCCGAGGAACTGCCCAGTGTATTATGGGCGTACTTAACAACAACAAAATCGAGCATGGGAGAGACTCCTTTCTCCCTTGTGTACCGAGCAGAAGATTTGATCCTGGTAGAAATAAGGGAGCCTACCCTGAGATACTTCCAAGAAAATGAAGAAGCAAACAATGAAGCAATGTTGGTCAATTTGGAGCTGCTTGATGAACGCAAGGACTAGGCGCATACAAAGATGGCATCTCAAAAGCAAAGAATGGAAAGATATTACAATCGAAGAGCCAACCTCTGTTATTTCAAAGTGGGAGACTTGGTTTTAAGTAAAGTAACTCAAAACACACGGGAACTCAATGCATGGAAGCTAGGTCCAATATGGGAAGGCCCCTACCGGGTTTCAGATGTCATTGGGAAAGGATCATACGAGTTGGAGAATCAAGATGGAGAAAAGTTGCCAGGCAACTGGAATGTGGCACACCTCAAGAGATACTATTGCTGATGAACATCACCTGTACTGAAAGTATGTGCTGCACTCTTTTTCCCTTCGTCCAGTTTTTGTCCCAATTGGGTTTTTCTGGCAAGGTTTTTAACGAGGCAGCAACGGAAATCATACTACAAAGGAAGTTTCAACAGAAACAATAAGACCTTTAAATAACAAGGCACACGAGCAAAAAACCACTCCGGAGCGGTTAGGTAATCTTTTGCTCGGTAGCAAAGTTCCTACCGGGAAGTTAAGTTTGCTATCGAACAATGATTACCCGACCATTCACAAGTGCAAGCCACTAGGGGATTGTTAGATAGTCTTTGGCTCGATAGCATAAATTCCTAAGGGGAAGTGAGTTTGTTACCGAATTAAATATTATCTAGCAATTCATTAGTGGAATCCTCGAAGGTGTAAAACTTCCAGTATCCATACACGCATTCTTCACATTCGAACACTGGGGGGACTGATATGAGGATTCGGCAACATCGACTACCGCTTCCACTGGAATACAAAAATCGAAAGCATAGTTATATCATCAGGACCAGGGACTGCACAACCAGCCCCATAAAAACAAGTTATACAAGTTAGCCACAAGAAATTGAAATTTCTTTTTAGCACTACGAATGCTTATGTTCTTTTGAAAATGGAAGGAACAAAGTACAGTCCTTTTCTTTCTATCTTGTTTCTTGTCTGAATGATGAATTGATTCTGTCATTTGAAAGTTAAACAAGTACTTAAAATGCTAGAGTCGTAATGAACATAAGACGTCATCTTCAAGAGCACCGTAAACATAAGAGGTCCCTCTCTTATGAAAATTCTCACGATAAAGGGTTGATTTCGGAAGAACTTGTGCCCGTAATCCAAACACTTTCGGGGAAAAATACACCCAAAGCCTTGCATAATCAGACGCAAACAGTAAAACTTGCACAAAACACTTAAACTAAAAAGGACGTAAAGACTAAACTTGCATAAATGTTTAAACGAAAGTACGCATAAAGGAAAACTCATGCAATACTTGAGAAAAATGTGTTTTTATTTACAACGAATGTGCCAAACGGTATAAGTACAAAAGTCGGAAAACGAAATGAAAAACTAAACTGCTACATCTCTGGAACCCAGAGGAAGAGAAACATTCACGCCCCCAGGAGAAATGGGTAGATCTGCAGTCGGCTCGATGTCTTGGCCTTCATCATTTTGACCTTCAGCATCATCGCCTTACAGTTCCTTTTCAGTTCCCGAGAATTCGGAACTGGAACCAAAAGAATCGGAACCATCAGGCCTGGCCGGAAGACCCCTTTTAGCAATTGACTCCAGCTCACGGGCTTTAGCGATTTCGACATCAAAGTCAATGACACCCGCTTTAGCCTCTTCCAAGGTTTTTCTCATCATGTTGTACATGACATATGTTTTTTCAACAACGATGGAAGTTGGTCGGCGCTTGAGTTCTTCTTTAGGTTGGTCAACCTAGGCAGAAAGATTTTCTCCGGCGGATCTAATGGACTGGGGGCTAATATCGAGATCACGGACAGTAGAGATGAAAAGTCTATTATGCTTGATGGTCTTCTTATACTTATCCTCCAGTTGGGCATATTTCATCCCGGCAGCAACAAGATCTTTAGTTTTGGAAATCAAGGCCGCCTCTAAAGTATTTAATCTTTCAGCAGAGGCAACCTCGCGATCGGATGCAGCAATAACAACACTATGGACTTCGGCCTATTTGGACCTAGTTCAAATTGAAACCTCAACGGTGTGATCTCTTGGCTAAGGGTCTCAACTTCTTGCTCGATTTGCTGCAACCGAGCCTCCAACACAATAGCCTCAACAACTTTAGCTTCTAGGTCAGAGAGGCGAGCAGCAGTTTGGTCCCGCTCGGCCAAAAGTTGATCCCGCTCGGAGGTAAGTTCCTCTTTATCTCAAATCAAGCAAGAAAATTGGCCTGCAAAACAAGAAAGGCAAACTCAAAATACTAATATATCAAAGATATAAGAGATAATGAAGGAAGAGAATAGTATACTGTTGCGGCATTGTGCATACCATTGTTCAACAAACTCTCTCCCAAGAGAGCTTTTATTTTTTCCCTATCTTTTTCTGAAGCCAAAGGCTTTAGATAGTTAGCAAGTTCCACCGGCCGTGACAACAGATTGCATTCGGTAGAGACCGAGAGAGTAAGCTCCTCTTTATTTGTGGATCTTCTGAGGGGGCGGCATAATTTTTCCCCAGGTTCCTATGAACTGGGGACTGGGGGATAAGAACATCCTCTTCTCGGACAGAAGCGACCGATGGAGATGATGTAGCAGTTGCTAGTGGTAGAGGAAGAGTTGATGAAGAAGGGGATGAAGCTGGTGGCATTGAAGGGTGAGAAGTGGTTGTGGCAAATGCAGTGCTTGTTATTGGTTGATCGTCAACCGAAGATGGCAGGAGCCCAGTATTCAGCCTCACGGTACTGGACAGAATGACTGGGATCCGAAAACGAAAGTTGGCATTTTCCACCATTTCAAACTCCCAAACTGTTGAGCTGAGGAAGGTCATCATCTTATATGTAGAGAAGCCCCATCCTCACTGGCTTCCCTATCATCGTCAATCATCCCAGTGCCTATGGCTGGTCCGGGCGGGGGGCTCGTCACCATAACTATAGGAGATGACTCGGGAGCGGCATTCTTCGCCCTCTTATTCTTTCCTCCGTCCGCGGAGGAACGTCTTTTCTTTGGTTGTTTGTTCTCCAACGGGGAACTACGAGAAGAATCACTCGCACTAGAAGCAAGCCCGGAGACACATGTCTGTGTGAAGGCCTCCTGCAACAGCCTCACTGCATCAGTAGGATTAGCCAAAATGTCCTCCTCGGGGATGACAATTGAGCCCTGGGGTAGACTTGAATTCAATAGAAGAGAAGGGTCAAACAACCTCCTTATATGAAAAGGTAAAAACAAGATGAGTTTGACTTACCATGATTTTTAGCTTTCCACCCGTATTTAAGGGATAGTTCTTTCCACATGCGGGTTTCGGGCATGGTGATCTCCAAGATATTTTGGATCCATTGGTCCAAGACTTCAACCCTAGGTGGAACCCACTGAGTCGCTTAAATAAATAAAAGAATAAGGGTCAATAATGATGAGGAATGATCTTTAATGGAAGAAAAGAATTAATGGTGTACTTACGAGTACGGTTCCATAATTCTTGAAAGGCTAGAGCCGTGGACGGGATAATGTCACTGGTGGCAATTGAAGTGAAACGTTTCATCCACCCACGATCGTTGTCATCATCCATGCTAGATAGCAGAGTATGGTGGCCACGCTGGCTGAAATTTAACATTCCCCCACGGAAGATCATGGGGGAATAGAGGTTTATCACTCGAGCTAGGGATAGGTCTTCTCCCGTCTCTTGGCACAGGCGTCGAAGACAAGCGATTGTCTTCCACACAGAAAGACTTACTTGTGCCAAGCACACCTGGTAGCGGAGGCAGAACTCCACGATGACAGAGTCAAGCTATCCACTCAAAACAAACGCTCCTAAAGTGAAGGGATACGTGTAAAAGTACGTAAAACCCTTCTTCGGTAAGGTTATCCATTCCGCCAGGTCGGGAGAGATAATGTCCAAATCTTGATAGTGGATGTCTTCCTTCATAGAAGGGATACTGGAAGGACAGATAGAAGAAGGGTATACGCTAACACCCCACGTACGAGGGTGAGCAGAAGGATACTTCTCTTTAAAATCTTTGGTAGTAATCAGATTCTTTGGGATGATGGTACTCACCGTAGGTGGAGCAACATCATCAGCTTTACCTTCGTTCTTGGAAGAACTAGGGTTTCTGGATGAAGAGGCCATTTTTTATGAGAAGGAAGGTTTTCTCTCAAAGACAAAAATTAAAGAAAGATTAAAGACGAAGTATGAGTTGAGTAAAGAAAGTTGGAGAAAATTTAGAGTATTATGAGTTGTAAATGAAGAAGGTTAATGCGTATAAGTAAAGGTATATGCGGCTAAACTCATGGCCATAATTACCTCGATAATCGGCAAAAGTGTTGCTAAATCGTGGGATGACGCGTGTTCGGAGCATTAAATGCGGATAGATGTGCGTCTAATCAACCGTCAGAAACTTTTCAGAGGGAGTCAGTGAATTTCCCTCCAAAGAGGGTGTTTCTACCAACTCCCAGTGAGACAAAGTTATGCCAGTGTAAAGCATGGGGACTATCTGTATAGGGTAAAATATGTTTATATTAAATGATCGCATGAGGAAGTGACACGCAGAGCTGAAGACAGAAGATAGTTGAATCTGAAGACAACGATCCCGTCTGTTACCAGAGAGAATGATACTCATACATATGAAGTAAATGTGTGCCACTCGGTAGTATTTAATGAGGAATATTCTACAGTATTAAGTACACAACCTGTTACAAGGAATATGGCATTCACTACCTGCCGTTACACATTCTTCAATGATCCTCATAATTGACATTAAAGAGGGGCTTGATCCTAGGACCTTGTTCCCTAGGTGCATCTATAAATAATGAGCTCTATTATCATTGTAAAGGACATGAATTTTCTGGAAAACATACGCTACACTATATTCAAAGCTCAATATAATTTTATCTTTTTGTTTAATGATATCGTTGCTACTGTGCCCGGAAGCCCTGCTCCCGAATTACTATCGAATTACTATTTCTGCTATTTTATCTACATCTCAAGGCTAAGTATTATATTTTTATCTAATTCATCTATTATTGATCAAATCAATTCACTTGTGGATAAACCACGTATAAATTTAACTGTACCATTTTACGGGTAAACAAAAAGGTTAGATAAATATTTAAAATGTGTTACGCAAAATCTTAACAAGGTCATGTTCTTGTTTCTCTAAGCTCAATTTAGTAGTATTAGTTGTAACGAATGGGCCGGTTATTTTGAGTATTTTAGCTCTTATCCCCTATTTATTTCTTCCGCTATGCTATATTGTAGTTATGTAATTTATCGGGGTGTTGGGTTTGGTTTCGGACGAGTTTCGGAGTGAAATGGGACACATAGTCCCTAAGTTGGAGGTTTAAATTGTAGGAGTTGATCGTAGTTTGACTTATATAAAGACGACTCCGGAATAGATTTTTGATGATTGCAATAGCTCTGTATGGTGATTTTGGTCTTAGAAGCATGCCCGGATATTGATTTGGAGGTCTATAGGTCGGTTCAGCATGAATTGGCGAAAGTTGGAAAATGAAAGATTTTGAAAAGTTTGACCGGGAGTTGACTTTATTGATATCAGGATCGGATTCCAATTTTGGAATTTGAAATAGGTCCGTAATATAAATTATGACTTGTGTGCAAAATTTGAAGTCAATCGGAGTTGTTTTGGTATGAATCAACATTGGTTTTAAAATTCGAAAGTTCATAGTTGCTTAGGCTTGAATTTGGGTTGAGATCCATAGAATCGATGCGGTTTGATATGATTTTTTGCCTTGAGTAGGTCTGTCATGTATTTTGGAACTTGTTGGTATATTCGGACGGGGTCTCGGGGCCCTCGGGTGTGGTTCGAATCGAATTCGGACCAATTTTAGACTTAGCTTCATTGTTGAAGTCCCAGGCTTGCTAGTGTCATCGCACCCATGGAGAGTTTGACCGTAGGTGAGGAAGGTTAGGTGTAGATGCGAAAAGGAGAGCCCAGGGTTGGGCTCGTAGGTGCGGACACCTGGGCGCAGGTACGCCTCCGCAGGCACGACCTTTTTTTCTGCAGAAGCAAAATTTGAGGAGGGGATTTGGACAGGACAGCAGGTGCGGTCTCCTTCTCCGCAGAAGTGGGCTCGCAAGTGCGAGCCATGGTCCGCAGAAGCGAAACTCCATGACTTAAGTGGAATCCGCACCTGCGATGGTTTTTCCGCAGGTGCGGCATCGCAGAAGCGACATAAAGGTCGCATAAGCGATTGCTGGGCAGAAAGTAGTTAGAGAGCTCGGTGGGAGTCAATATTTCTAGGGTTTTGCAGAGAGATCATTGGGGTAAGGAATCCTAACTCAGTTTTGGTTAATTTACAAGAATCTATTGTTAATTTCTTCATTAAATTAGTGGTTTGAGTTGAAAAATTGGGGGGGGGGGGGATGGTATAAACTTCTTAGGCTAAACCTTTGAGTTTTGAAAGGCGAATTGAGGTCGAATTTGAGTAATTCTTGTATGGTTGGAATCGATATCGAATGAGTGTTCGAATTTTATAATTCTGGTCAAGTTCCGAGACGCGGGCCTGGGTTGACTTTTTGGGTTGGCTTTTTAATTCTTCGCAAAGATCGTAATTTTCATTGTTTAAATTAGTTTCCTATAGTTATATTTATAGAATGAAATTATTTTGGCTAGATTTGAGCCGTTCGGAGTTGGATAATCGAGGGAAAGGCCTTCTAATTGATTGATTTAGCGTGATTTGAAGTAAGTGACTTGCCTAACCTTGTGTGGGGGAACTTCCCCTTAGGATTGGTGTTATTTGTGATATGTAAAAGTTTTGTACGCAAGGTGACGAGTGTGTACACGGTCTAAATGTGAAAATTTCCGGTTTTAGCTATGTAGATCCCTTCCATGCCTTAATTGAGTTGCCTTACCATGTTATAGTCATCATTTCTAGTATAATTTCACATGTCTACTTGTCTTATCTCTTACTTACTAATTGCTCTACATATTTAGTTGAAGTTCTTATTTTCCTTATTCCGTATTCATTATTTAACTGTTAAATTCTTTACTTGAAATTGCTATTCTTTGAATATCTTGTTGTTGAAATTGATATTGAGTTATAAAGGTCGTGATTCATTTTGAGGCAAAGTGTTAAGTTGAGAAATATCATTCAATTGAGTTATTCTTCCGGTTGTTATTGTTGGGATTTTGTATACATTGTGGTTGAGCCGATGGCTCCTTATTGTGAAATTCTATTATTATTTAGCTTCTCTAGCAAGTTGTGATACTGGGCACTTGAGGTGCAATTTGTGATACGCTGTGATAATGATACACATGCGATGGTATAGGGGGTTGAAATGCAAGTGGTGAGATAAGGTGGGCTTGATACGCGTGGTTAGTAGGGGAACTACTAGAAGCCATGCGGTGTGATATGGTGGGCTAAAACGCGGGATGCTATTTCGGAAAAAATAATTTTCAAAACTAAATGTAAAGGCTCCCGCGGTGATATAAGAAAAGTCTGTGAGTTATTTTGTGATTTGGGACTATGAGGTGGTGCCTCGGTAGTGGCCCTTGTTGATCTTTCTCTATTTGTTGTACTTGTTCTGGTTGTTTGTTTCATTAACATGTTAATCCTTGTTTCCTTCCGTGTTGTATTATCTGTCTTGATTCAGTGTAGTTAATTTTTGGTAAATTGCTTATTTGTTTCATTTCCATTATCATTACTATTGTAGTGTTACATCTTTTGTCCTGTTTCTTATTATTTCCAGTAAGGCCTTGACCTGACCTCGTCACTACTCTACCGAGGTTAGGCGTGGCACTTGTTGGGTGTCATTGTGGTGTACTGATACTACGCTTCTGCACATCTTTTTGTGCAGATCCAGGTACTTCCTATCAGTCCTGGCACTAGTAAGTTGAGTTGCACTTGGAGACTTCAAGGCACACCTGCCCGCGTTCGCCAGGCCTCGGAGTACCCTTCTATATCTTTTTATATTTTTCCTTCTTCACTAGACACAGTTATATAGGAATGATTTTGGTATTGTCATAGAGCTTGTGACTTGTATTACGCCGGTTTTTGGGCTATTGTATACACATTGAGCTGTAGAGATTTCCCTTTTTATATATGTTGTTGAGTTTTGAGATTTTTATAATTATTGTTTCATTCACTTCCGCATGTTTGCTAGGCTTACCTAGTTTTACAGACTAGGTTCCATCATGACATCTTACGGAGGGAAATTGGGGATGTGACATTAGTAGTGATATGACAGAATGAATGAAGAAAATTAATTTTTTTTCCCTTAAGTCATGCTCTTACAAGACAATTATCATAACAGCTTTAATAGCATTTTCTTTAGGTGTTTTAGTTTCTCATAAATGTCAGTGAAGTTAAATTGATTGACTAGGATTTCTAAGAAAATAATTGTTTACCCGAAAATTGGATAGAGTTAAATTTATACGTAGTTCTAAGGATACGCGGTATAACTTGGCACAAATCGGAAAGTAAATATAAATATATTGAGTATTGACTGTATAAAGAATGGAATACAAACCAAACTGAGTGGAAAATATTTTATGAACAAGCAAGATGAATCAATATACTAAGCCCAAAAAGGGATAATCTCTATATGAATATCAGTATGTTTTTCTCTGTGAATATCAATAATATGAGAGTGTATGAATGCCTTGGTGTCTGCCCCCTACAAAAGTAATAAATATCCCTCTTATAGTGGAGGGTTCCTACTTTAGATATAATTAAAAATACATAGTGGAGATACTATGATAGATTATCTTTTCCCTAATTCCTGCTGAGATTCTCTCCCTTAGTGCGGCTGTAACGACTCTTGTCTCTTGGCTCGATCTTGATCAGACTTGGTATTGGTCGATTTCTAGGTTTAGAGCTCGATATTGGCTCGGGGCCCGGTATTGACTTTGGCTCGGTATTGGTCGGTCTCTGGCTCTTAAGCTCGATAACACTGCCTTACATCATAGTTCGATTTGGAATCAAGCTCGGTATTGACTTCGAGCTCGGTATTTAATTGGTCCCCGAAACTCGAGTTTGGTAACCTAGATTAAGATCTCATTTTGATATTATGAAGACGACCTTCGGTCCATTACATTCTGATCTTGACTAATCATTTGAAGGTCGAAAACCAGTTTTGACTGTATACAGATAGTCCCCTCGTTTCTCGAGAAGGATGCGGTGAGAAACGACACAATTTTCCAATGGCATGACTAGATATACATTAACGTTTGCATCGAACCCAACCATGACGTATGTGATAGCTGTCCTGTCGGTCCAGTTACCAAGGAATTAAATGTGTGTCAGAAGATGGTCGGCCACTGCTAATATTGAAACGTCGTTACCAATTCTATAAATAGCTCTTCTCTTCACCATTGTTTACTTTCAGATCCCCAATCACCAAATCTACTGAGTTCTTATTGTATCTTCTGAGTTCTTCATCTGTAAATTTATGATTTTCAATGCAAAATCCCTTTTTAGAACACCAAATCTTGTCATCTTCCTCTATCTTCAATCTTCAAATCCCATTGGCGAAAACGTCCAAAACCGTTCCTCAAAAAGAAAAAGCTTCTTCTCTGCGGTCCGCCGGAGACAAAACACCGATGGAGCCACAACCTAAGGAGTGTGTTCCCGAGGGGTGTGTCCTTACCTCCAATTTTAGGATCGACAAAGCTTCACCGGTTCCCGGTCGATGCGAACCAGTATCGCGATATATGTCCTCGATAACCGAGAGCCATCTTAAACAGTTAAGGAAAGATTGCAATTGGGAGGACAAAAAGTGATAATCCCGGCTCCCGAAGAATATATTACTACCCATGTGAAAGGGTTTTTAAGTGTGTATACTTACCCTTGCACATTGGGCCCCCTCGACCCTGTTGTCATCGATTTTTGCCGCCAATACTGAGTAACCCTGGGCCAAATCCATCCTTCTTTTTGGCGGATCATTACTTTGATTCGCTTCTTCGTGAACAAAGTCGAGAGGATGCCTTTCACCCTCTACCACCTCATTAGGTTGTACATTCCCCGCATATATCGAGGTGGGTTAATAAAACTCCAGCGCCGGACTACCAAAGTGATGTTCTCGAGCATAGACGAGGACAAGGACCGGGGCTGGATGGGCAGGTTCATTCGAGTGAAGACTTCGGACCTAATCTCGATCGAGAAGATGCCATTTCCCGAGGAATGGAACATGAAGAGTAAGTATAATTCTACTGTTAGCTCCTATTGTTTTGCTCTTTTGTTTCTTACTGATATCCTTTTCTGTGATGTAGCAGCTGCTTGGATGCCCGGTGCTATTCTTAACCTTAAGAGCTGGGTACGGGACCTGGCGTCGACCTCCACATATGCCGAGCGCTCATAGCGCGACTTATCAAAGGGCCGATGGGAGGCTAAAAATCATGGTAAGCCTCTTCCCCATGCCTTCCATGATTCGAACAAAATGACTTTCTTATACTTAAATGTGTATGCCTGGGCAAAGATGCGGTCATGAGGCCCTCATCTGGCGAGGAAGAGACTTCGACCCCGGTTCCAAAACCAACGAAGAAGAACAAAAGAAAAAGGGTCTCTACCTCCGAGGATCCAACATTTAAGACAAAGACGGCTCGTAAGACAAGTAAGAACACCATCCCTTTGACCGAAGAATCAAATCGGCATCTAAGGGATGAAAACGAAGAGGAAGAAGAAAACGACGAGTTCATACTGGTGGCCCGAGTGAAGAAAACCATCGATGTCCCAAAGGCAACGGGGTCGATGGCGTTTGATGAGGCTGCATATCGAATTGAGGGGATGTCAGAGAAGGACTCGGGCAAAGTCCCTGAGTCGTTGTACATCGAGGATGCCTCCCACTGAAGTCAACAAATGGTGGGTATATCTGAAGGGGGCGGCCCTGAAGCTTTTAGAACTGAGGAGAATGCCCCAAGCGAGTAGTAAACGGAGACTCGCCTACTCTCCCTGCTTTTTTCGAAGGGGCAATTCGGGAAGCCCGAGCTTTGGGGACCCTCGAGGTAGATAGTGCCCATGAGGGAGAGGACCCCTTTCGTGATTTGTTTTCCAGTATTGAGGATGCTGCCGGCCCGAGTGACATGTCGGGTCTTTTCTTTGTGGTTCAACGAACCCTGAATCGGGTAAGTCTCGATTCCCTTTGTTGATGTTATATTTTTCCATTTTCTGCCTAACTTTTTCTCTTTTTTGTATAGGCTCTAGCTCTTCACCAAGAGGAGTTTTCCATGTCTCAAACGGAACTCAGCCGACGTGAGGCCAACTTTCGAGGGCTTTTGGAAGAGAGAAATGCCCTCAAACCTCTTAATGGGCAGAAAGAGGAAGAGATCAAAGATCTCCGAGCCGAGTTGGCCAAGGCATACCAAGATCAGACCGACCTGACCGAGCAGGTAATGGTAATCTTAACAACTCATGGGCTCGATTCAGGAACGGTGGCTAATATTTTGATCTCACAACAGCAGCAAAAGCTTGAGGTGATCGGGCTGCTTCATGAGGAGGTCGATACGATAAGAGCGGAGACCTTGGGGTGGAAAGAAGGCATGGACCGCCTTGCTACTGAAAACGAGATTGCTCGAGCCCAATTATCATCGGCCTAAAGTCAACTTCAAGGCATGAAGGAGAAGAGCTCGGTTCAAGCAAGAAAAATAGTGGAGCTCAAGGCTCGGTTGGCTTCCGAACTTGCCAAGGCCAAATCTGAAGCCGAAAAAGCAAATGCTGAGGCGGATGCATTTGTGGCCGTCTATCAGGCTGATGCTGAAGCCGCTCAAGTACAAGCAAAAAAGGCAGCCGAGACCGCTCAAACTCGAGCATATTGGGTTGTTGAACTCGCCAAATGTCAATCTCGCAGGGAAAACCTCGAGGAGATCCATGCTCGAGGTTTCGATCTTACCGAAGAGATAAAAAAGGCTAAATAGCTTGAAGCCGATGCTGAAGCCTTGGCTTCCGATGATGATGATGATGATGATGGGAGCAAGAGTGGGTCTGAGAGCGGGGATGAGCCCGATGGAGAAGAGACTGCCCCCGGAGATAGCTAAGAAACTTAGGGTTTTTTCCATTTTGATTTTTTGTGTAGGGTCCCGACTTGTCTTTGTTTTATTCTCTGCCTTGTGAAGATTTTGTTTCATTCATGTCTTATGAAAGTTTTCATAAGTTCGAGGCCTTAGGCAATTTGATCGAAGTCGGACCTTGTAGCCTTTATAACCCAGCGAACGTTTGCTCGAACTTGAATTAAAAATAGCCATTAGGCTTAATAGTCGAGTGAGTGTTTGCTTGGACTCAAAGTAATGCAGCCCGTAGGATTTATGGTCGAGTGAGTGATTGCTCGATCTCGGAATAAGATTAGCCCTTAGGCTTAGTAGTCGAGTGAGTGATTGCTCAAACTCGATGTGTTGTAGCCCGTAGGCTTTATGGTCGAGTGAGTGATTGTTCGAACTCCAAATAAGATTAGCCCTTAGGCTTAGTAGTCGAGTGAGTAATTTCTCGAACTCGAAGTGATGTAGCCCGTAGGCTTAATAGTCGAGTGAGCGTTTGCTCGGACTCGAAGTAATGTAGCCCGTAGGCTTAGTAGTCGAGTGAGTGATTGTTCGAACTCGAAGTGATGTAGCACGTAGGCTTAATAGTCAAGTGAGCGTTTGCTCGGACTCGAAGTAATGTAGTTCGTAGGCTTAGTAGTCGAGTGAGTGATTATTCTAAATCGAAATAAGATTAGCCCTTAGTCTTAGTAGTCGAGTGAGTGATTGCTCGAACTCGAAGTGATGTAGCCCGTAGGCTTAATAGTCGAGTAAGAATTTTCTCGGACTTGAAGTAATGTAGCCCGTAAGCTTAGTAGTCGAGTGAGTGATGTTCGAACTCGAAATCATATTAGCCCTTAGGCTTATTAGTCGAGTGAGTGATTGTTCACACTTGAAATAAGATTAGCCCTTAGGCTTAGTAGTCGAGTGAGTGATTGCTCGAACTCTAAGTGATGTAGCCCGTAGGCTTAATAGTCGAGTGAGTGTTTGCTAGGACTCGAGGTAATGTAGCCTGTAGGCTTAGTAGTCGAGTGAGTGATTGCTTAAAACTTGAAGTGATGTAGCCTGTAGGCTTAAGTGGGGCTTGATCTTGTTGACTTTTTGGTTAGCAGTCCCTGATTTATGGGGTAATGGTCATCCCTTGAGCCTGTTTGCATAATAGATCACGAAATAGAGGATGGATTCTGAGATATGAGATATCGGTAAAGGAGAAATTTCTCTTTATGTCATTATACATGTGTTCATGTTTCATGCCAGGGATCGAGTAAACTACACGAGCATGGTTCGTTTTGACCATTTGGCTCTTACAATCTTTCCTATCGAAACCATGTTGTCATGAAGTAACTTCCTTGCATTGAACTTGACGATTGAACTTGATATATGCGACGGTAATGCCCCCCAATATTCGAGGTTGATTGTAAAGAGGCCTTGGATATTGTTGAATTCTTCTAAGTTAGCACGATTAATGGTTGCCTCATTAAAAACCTTGCCGAAAAACCCATTTGGGATAAAACCGGTCTAAGGAAAAAAGAGTGCAACGCGTTCTTTCAGGCCTAAAGGCTTCGGGTTGGATAATCCATCCATGTCCCTGGTCGAACTCCTGCAAGGGTTAGTTTTGAAATATAGATGAACATGGGAGGGTCGTACCTTAGCAGTAGTATCGTTTTAGGTGCGACACATTCTAATTTCTTGGTAGTTGTTTGCCGTTTATCATATCGAGCTTATAGGATCCTTTACCGACTATTTCGAGAACCTGATACGGTCCATCCCAGTTAGGACCCAGTTTCCCTTCATTTGGATTTCGGGTGTTGAGGGTTACTTTCCTTAGCACTAAATCCCCAATTTTAAAATATCGAAGATTGGTTCTTCGATTATAATACCTTTCGATCCGCTATTTTTTAGCGGCTAATCGGACGAGAGATGCTTCTCGTTTTTCGTCCAATAATTCTAGGCTCGTGTTCATCGTCTTGTTGTTCGGCTCATTTGTTGCATATCAAAATCTGATGCTAGGTTCTCCGACCTCAACCATGATAAGAGCTTCGGTGCCATAAACCAACGAGAATGGTGTCGCTCCGTTACTCAATTTCAATGTTGTGTGATATGCCCATAGGACTTCGGGTAGTATTTTTCTCCATTTTCCTTTAGCGTTGGTTAATCTTTTCTTAAGATTTTGGATGATAGTTTTGTTGGTCGATTCTGCCTGTCCATTCCCGCTGGGATGATAAGGTGTTGATAGGATCCTTTTGATTTTGTGGTCTTCGAGAAATTTGGTTACTTTGCTTTCGATGAATTATTTTCCATTGTCACATACAATCTCGGATGGCATCCCGAACCGACATATGATGTGGTCCAAAATGAAGTCTATCACTTCCTTTTCTCTGACTTTCTCGAAAGCCTGTGCTTCAACCCATTTAGAAAAATAATCGGTCATAAATAAAATAAACTGAGCCTTACCTGGGGCCGATGGGAGGGGGCCGACGATGTCCATTCCCCATTTCATGAAAGGATAAGGAGCTAGGACCGAGTGGAGAAGTTCCCCGGGTTGATGAATCATGGGCGCATGTCTCTGACATTTATCGCATTTTCGAACGAACTCCTTTCCATCTTTGTCTATATTGATCCAATAATATCCTGCTTTGATTGTTTTGTGGACCAATGAATCGGCACCGGAATGATTCCCACAAGCACCCTCATGAATTTCACGTAGGATGTAATCGGTGTCTCCCGGTCCCAAACATATTGCCAGTGGACCATCGAACGTCCTCCTAAATAGTGTTCCGTCTTCGGACAAGGTGAACAGTGCTGCCTTTGTGCGCAGAGCCCTTGATTCTTTTGGGTCTGATGGCAGCTTCCCGTTCTTGAAGTACTCTATATATTTGTTTCTCCAATCCCAGGTTAGACTTGTGGAGTTTATCTCGGCATGGCCTGCTTCGATTACCGATTTCATGAGTTGTACGACAGTCCCCGAGTTGAGTTCGTCATCTTCGACCGACGAACCTAAGTTTGACAGAGCATCGACCTCACTGTTCTGCTCTCGAAGTATATGTTGCAAAGTCCATTCCTAAAATCGATGTAGAGTCACTTGTAATTTATCCAAGTACCTCTGCATTCTATCTTCTCGGACTTCAAAAGTCCCGTTGACTTGATTTACCGCGAGGAGGGAATCATATTTAGCCTCCATGACCTCGGCTCCCAAACTTCTGGCTAGTTCGAGACCTGCAATTATAGCCTCATACTCGGCCTCATTGTTAGTCAATTTTGTAGTTTTAATAGACTGTCTAACTACATTACCTGTGGACGATTTTAGTACGATGCCCAGTTCGGACCCCTTTGCGTTCGAGGCACCGTTTTTAAAGAGGGTCCAGACTCTCAAAGAGATACCCGATTTTATCAGTAATTCTTTTTCAATCTCGGGTACGAAGGCCGTTGTAAAGTCAGCCACGAAGTCCGCTAAGATTTGCGATTTGATGGCGGTTCGAGGTCGATACTCGATGTCGTATCCACCAATCTCTATGGCCCATTGGGCCAATCGACCTGAAAGCTCAGGTTTGTGTAAAATATTTCGTAGAGGATAAGTTGTTACAACATGTATTGGATGGCACTAGAAATATGGTCTTAGTTTCCTAGAGGCACTTATTAAAGCAAGCGCTAATTTTTCTAAGTGTGGATATCTAATTTCGGCCTCGCCTAAAGTTCGACTGACATAATAAATAGGGAATTGCGTACCTCGTTCTTCTCGAATTATGACTCCACTCATCGCTATCTCCGAGACAGCTAGATACAGATAAAGTTGTTCATCTGCCTTCGGGGTATGAAGCTATGGAGGGCTCGATAGATACCATTTTAGCTCTTCTAAAGCCCGTTGACATTCCGGAGTCCATGCAAAATTGCTTTTCTTTTTAAGCAGAGAGAAAAATCGATGGCTCCTATCCGAGGATCGCGAAATGAATCGTCCCAGGGTGGCTATTCATCCCGTTAGCCTTTGTACGACCTTCACATTATCTACCACTATGATATCCTCGATTGCTTTGATTTTATCGGGGTTAATCTCGATTCCTCGATTGGACACAATGAAACCGAGAAACTTGCCCGAGCCAACCCTGAATGCATATTTTTCGGGATTGAGCTTCATATTATATTTCCTTAGTTGTCGAAAGTTTCCTACAAATGCTTTAAATGGTCCTCTGCTCGCAGGGATTTAACTAATTGTCATCAATATAAACCTCCATTGATTTTCCTATTTGCTTTTAGAACATTTAGTTTATTAGGTGTTGATAAGTTGCACCAGCATTTTTTAGACCGAATGACATTACATTATAACAATAAGTCCTGTACTTAGTGATAAACGAGGGTTTTTCATGATCCTCCGGGTTCATCTGTATTTGGTTATACCCGGAATAGGCATCGAGAAAACTGAGAGTCTCGTGGCCGGTCGTGGCATCGATCATATGACCGATATTAGGCAAAGAAAAAGAATCCTTAGGGCATGCTTTATTCAGGTTTTTATAATCTATATACATTCTAATATTGTTCCCCTTTTTAGGGACTACCACCACATTTGCTAGCCATTCGGGGTACTTTACTTCCCGAATGGACCCTATTTTAAGAAGTTTGGTTACCTTATTTTTGATGAAGGAGTGTTTGACCTCGGACTGGGGCCTTCTTTTTTGTTTTACCGGGTGGAATCTTGGGACCAAGCTTAGCTTATGAGTGGTGATTCTCGGTGGGATCCCTATCATGTCAAGATGGAACCAAGCGAAATAGTCTATATTAGCTATAAGAAATTGAATAAGCTTTTTCCTGAGCTCGGGATCTAACCTCGTGCCCGGGTATATCTTTCATTTGGGAAGATATTCGATTAGTATGACTTGCTCCAGTTCTTCGATTGTTGATTGGGTGGCGTCGGAATCATCGGGAGCCACGAAAGATCGAGGGATCCTGTGTTCATCATCTTCGCCAGCCTTCTGATTCTCTAATTGGGTCGAAGCTGACGTTTGTGATTGCAATTTGGTATTCTGTTCCTCCTTCGAATCTGATCCTTTTGCTGATGATGATATCGGAATTACTTCATCAATGAAAAACATTTATTTTGTGGCCGGTTTCTCCCCATAGACCGTTTTGATTCCCTCCGATGTTGGGAACTTCAAAACCTGGTGGAGGGTCGAGGGTACAACCCTCATATTGTGGATCCACGGCCTTCCGAACAGGGCGTTGTATCTCATATCGCCTTCGATTATGTAGAACTTCATTTCTTGGATGGTTCCAGCCACATTAACTAGCAGGATTATTTCGCCCTTAGTAGTTTCACATGCCATATTGAATCCGTTTAGTACCAAGGTTGCGGGAACGACCTGGTCTTGTAGACCGAGTTGCTCTACGACCCTCGATCGAATGATGTTGGCCGAACTACCCGGATCAATTAACACACGTTTAACTTGAGTTCTATTCATAAGTACATATATTACCAGTGCATCGTTATGTGGTTGCATGATTCCTTCCGCTTCTTCGTTATTAAAGGACAGGGTTCCTTCAGGGGTGTAATCCTGAGTTCGGAATCGCTTTTCTCTTACAATCGACATCTTAGTGCGTTTAAACACCGGCCCCTAGGGGGTATCGATCCCACCCATGATCATGTGGATGATGTCTTGTGGCTCTTCTTGTTCGTTTTGTCTACTGAAATCCCTATTTCTGAAATAGTTTTTGGCCCTGTCACTTAAAAATTCTCGAAGATGCCCTTTATTTAATAATCGGGCTATCTCCCCTCTTAGTTGCCTGCAATCTTCCGTTATGTGGCCATGAGTGTTATGATATTCGCACATTTGATTGGGATTCCTCTGGGCAGGATCGGTCTGCATAGGTCGAGGCCATTTAGTATCTTTGATGCGTCCGATAGCCGACACGATAGCGGATGCATCGATGCTGAAGTTATACTCCGATAATCGAGGTGCTTCCTTGGGTCCGGTATGCCTGTCGAACCCATTTTTGTTCATCATCCCCCGAGGCCCTTGGCCTCAATCATTTATCTTTTCACCTCATACGGGGTTGTGCGAAAGTTTGCTACCCCTAAGATCTCCGTTATACGGACGATATCGATCCTTGTTTGACCTTGGTTCTCGGTCGATATCTCTTTTAATATCGGACCCAGAACCCAACTGGTCGTCTTCGACTCTTATTTTGGATTGATACCGATTGTGCACATTGGCCCAGGTAATAGCTGGGCACTCGATCAGGTTATGCTTCAGCTGCCGTGAAGCCATCGAGCTTCGTCCGTTTAGACCTTGAGAGAACGCTTGAACAGCCCAATGATTTGTGACTGGTGATAGATCCATTCATTCCATTTGGAAACGAGATACGAATTCTCTTAGCATCTCGTTATCCTTTTGTCTTACCTTGAATAGGTCTGACTTCCTGGTCTCGACCTTTATGGCCCCAGCATGTGCTTTTGTGAAAGAATCTGCAAGCATAGCAAAAGAATCGATAGAGTTAGACGGTAAATTATGATACCATATCATTTCTCCCTTTGATAGGGTTTCACCAAATATTTTCAATAATACAGATTTGATCTCATCGTCCTCTAGATCGTTCCCTTTGATGGCACATGTGTAAGAGGTGACGTGTTCGCTGGGATCGGTCGTTCCATTATATTTAGGAATCTCAAGCATGCG
>AWOL01S0131907.1:35267-52490 GCA_000715115.1 Nicotiana otophora
ATGGGGCCATTGTTCATGGCACCCCTGATGTGGTTTTCGCCTCCTTTGAGCAGGCTTTGAAGGGCAGCATTGACAACATTGAGCTGGTCTGTCAAGTTGTCTATGGTTTGCTGCATGATTGTCAGTCTGTCTGCCTCTAGTTCCCGATGGGCTAAATCCTCGGCACGCTCCTGTTGGAGGTCCTCGAATTTGCCATGAATTTTGGTTTCCTCGACGGTAGCCGTTTGCCAGTCTTTCTCAGAGTCGCGACTGATGTTTGCAATGTCAACTTTGGCCTGCCGCATTCTGCGGTCCAGGTCGTCCAACCTTTGCACTAGGCTGGTTTTTATGTCAGGCACCGTATCCACGATGGGTCATAGTACGTCAACCGTCTCTTCTAGGGTCGTGATGTGATCCCCGTAATTCACCATGGTCAGAAATAGTAATGATGATGGAAATGGATTCCCTCGTCCGATGTCGAGCCTAGGCTCTTATACCAACTATTACGCGGCGCCTTCCTGAAGTTCCTTAGAAGGACGACGTAAGGTTAAGCAACCGATGTCAATGCGATTACTATGCACTAACTGAGGTCCTCTCCGTACGCTAGACTAGATTATCAGTTCCGTATGGGAAAACCAATGTCGTGAACAATTGAGCAGCGGAAAATGAGCAATTGATGATGAGACACTAGTGCAGAGAATTGTTTGAATGCTTTGGTCCCCCTTAATAATGCTTAAAAAAAATAAACCAAAGTTACATGAGTTGACCTAAGAAAGCTGTAGAAGCATACTGAAAATGAATGAAGTAAAACTACTCTATAATTACAATGAAAAGGACTTAGTCTTCTACAAGGTGGAAGCAAGTCCCATGGCAGCAACTTTGTCTTGAGCATCAAGGTCTGCGCGCGCATTGCAGTTGGCGCGCGCGGCACTATTTGGATCTGTCAGCGGCTGGGCACTGGTTCTTGGCATTAGATCTGCGCGCGGGGCACTGTTTGTGCATGCGGCACTATTGGCAATATGATGGTTTGTGTGCGTGACATTGTCGGTGTGCGCGACACTGATGGCATTCGCCAGCCGCTGGGCGCTGGCACTGATTATCGGTGGGGCGACAGAGGCGCATGCGCGCTTGTCACTTGGCGTTGCCGAGACCACGAGGCTGACCGTGGCGCTAGGCATTGTGAGGCTTGCCGGGATGCCACGGGGCGCGTCCAAGGGGTCATGGGTCGATGATGGAAAGCAGCCCATGACAGTAAACATGAAAATTTCGGCTGGAAAATACTTATCTGGACCCAATTTATGTGCCAAAGCAATGAGCAAATAACATGTGTTTTCATTTAAAATTTCTCATTTAGTTATGGTTTACTTAAATAGCCGCTTACCCAAGCACTCAAACTTAAAATAGCCAGCGCATGTATAATATATTTATTATTCATGTATAATACGTGTATAATTGCGTATAATCACCATATAATCAATATAACCTGGCTAGAAAGGTAAATAGTGAATTCCACCGACTATCGTGTAAGCATCCCATAATATATTTTCAGGCCCATGTCGAGGTGATGTTTGTGGGGTGAAAAGTTGACAAAATAGAACAAAATTCGAGAGTTGGAGCCCAAAGCAGAATGGCCGAAAGAAATGTTAACGCTGGATCTCCAATAGCAGACAATGAGGGGTGGTTTGCACAAATAGGATTATTCGGCGTCGCTATTTAAATTCTGTCCCTGATAAAAAAAGTTTTTAATAAATAATCTTTGGCTAGAATATTGGAAAGAGCTCCAAGCAAACACCTAAAATTTTCAAATGGTGATCATCAAGATTTGCCATAAAACTTGTCAATCGCAGATGTTATCATATGTTGATCCCCATAATTTGCCACAAAATACAATAATCGCCAGAATATTTTTGTGATGATCCGATAGGTCATTTTGAGTTTTAGCCTTTATTCTTGTGTTTTAGGACCTCGAATAGCTTCGTTTAGCCTTCCTCGATTTGAGTGCACAGTCCATATTTTTTTTCAAAAAATGTTTATGTGAAAAATTAAAGACAAATGTAAACTTTAGCCTTAAAATGGTTTGAGTTGACTGCGGTCAATATTTTGTGTAAACGGACCCAAATCAGTGTTTTAACGGTCCCGAAAAGTCCGTATCGTCATTTGGGATTTGGGCGTATGCCCGAAATCGAATTTAGAAGTCCCTAACTTGATTTAATGTGATTTGTTAGGGTCATTTCACTTGGTACGGTGTCATTTCACTATTTATGACTTGTCTGTAAAATTTAGTGCAAAACGAAGTTGATTTGACGTGATTCGGACGTCCGATTGTAAATTTGAAAGTTCTTAAGTTTCTTTGAAAATTTCATTCATTTTGATGTCCGATTCGTAGTTCTAGGTATTATTTTAGTATTTTGATCGCGCAAGCCAATTCGTATGATGTTATTACACTTGTGTGCATGTTGGTTTGGAGCTCTGGGGACTCAGGTGAGTTTTGGATGGACTACGGACCATTTAGGACTTAGGAAGTTGCTTGTTTCAATAATCTGCTGATGTCTGGTGTTTTGTGCTTCACGGTCGCAAAGCTACACTCGCGATCGCGAAGGGGAAATTAGGAGTGAGGCGGAATTACTCTTCGCGAACGTGAGGTGCTGGTCACGAATGCGAGGTGGAGGGGGGCTTACCCTTCACGAACGCGACTGTGCCTCTGCGAACGCGAAGCTTTGTGGTGTTCTAGTGGAGGTGGGTTGTGACTCTACGCAAACACATGCGTTAGATAGCGAATGTAAAGGCAGGAGAGGCTATGTCTTCATGAACGTGAAGAGTTGACCGTGATCGCGGGCCTTTTGGCAAGTGCTCTTCGCGAACGCGTCAGGTGCTTCGCGAACGCGAAGCACACCTGACGCCCAGTCTTTAAAATTTCTAAAAATCGGGATTTAACCCATTTTTTACCATTTTCAAGTTTGAGCTCGGCGTAGAGGTAATTGTGAAGAAAAATTTCATTCCCACTTCATAGGTTAGTGTTTTACTCGTTTTCTTCAATTTCCATCAACGTCCATTGATTTCTGACCTTTAATCTATGCTATTTTATGGTAAAAATTAGGGATTTGGGTTGAATTGGAGATTTTTGTAAAATTGAGATTTAGACCTCAAATTGAAGTCGGATTTCAAAACTAATCACCCAATCGGGCTCTGGGGTGAATGGGTAATTGGGTTTTGATTCGAATCTCGGGTTTTGACCAAGTGTCTAGGGTTGAATTTTATCGACTTTTTGAGAAAAGTATAGAGATATTTGTTTTATCTATTGTAATTAATTTCCCTAGCATTGTTTGATAATATTAAGTCGATTTTGGTTAGATTCGATTGATTTGGAGGCAAATTTTAGAGGAAAGGCCCCGGTTGACCTTTGATTTGGTTGCGAAGCGAGATAAGTATTGGGTCTAACTTTGAAATGAGAGAGTTAGGAACCCTTGAACTATATTTTATATGAATTACATGTGAAACGACGTATATGCGAGGTGACGAGTGTATATACGCTGTCAAATTAATTGTTTCCATGTGTTTCTCGTATTTCATTAATTATCTCACTCTATACCTTAATTGTTACATGCCTTAACTGCTTTCTATGCCGTAATTTATTACTTGTTATTAATTACTCTTGTATTGGATTGTTCATTCCTTCCATGACTCTGTGATTAATTATTACTTGCCTTAATTGTCTCACATGCACACCTTAACGGTCACGTACTTGGCTTGTTTTGTTGCTTTTGTATTATTTTGTAATATTCCTTTGATTAGTACGTTGTTCCTTTATTGCTTTGCTTTCATATTCCTTAATTGTGGAGATTCTTGTAAATTGATATGTTGGATTGTTTGCTTTTATTGACAATGTTTATGGATCTGGTTACAAGCCGCAACGGTTGTGATATGATGGAATAAGGGAGGTTTATGATATTGATTATAATGATATGGTGAGATCGGATTGCGCACCGCAACAGTTGCATACGTAATACTTGATATTGATAAATTATGACATGGTAAAATAAGGGAGGATAATGACATTTATTATGATGATATGGTGGGATCGGGTTGCGCGCTGAAACGGATTGCGTATGTTGTTTTACTGACCTGATCGGTCGTTTTGAGCTCTAGCGCATCGTTAAGCAGTTTGAGGCCTCGAATAGCTTCACTTCAGGTATTATGACTTGTACGTATGGTCGGAATTTAATTTCGGGAAGTTTGGAGTACATTTAGAAAGAAAATTCTAAATTAAGAAGCGTTAAGTTGGAAGAGTTGACCAAGGGTTGACTTTTGAGTAAACGACCTCAAAATCGGGATTTGAAGGTTTTAGTGGGTTTGTATGATGATTTTGAACTTGGTTGTATGTTCGGGTCAAGTATCGGATGGCCCGAGATTATTTCGGCGCTTATTACGGAAGGTTTGCATTTTGAAGGTTTAAGAATTCCTCAAGTTTGGGTTGAAATGGATTTTGATGTCATCGATGTCCGTTATGGATTTCGAGCCTGGGAATAGTTCTGTATGGTGGTTTTTGTCTTAGGAGCGTGTCCGAACGTTGATGTGGAAGTCCGTAGATCGTTTTTGTGTCAATTGGCAAAAGTTAGAAATTGGATGATTTTTGGTAAGTTTTACCGGGAGTGGACTTTTTGATATCGGATTTCGATTCTGGAAGTGGGAGTAGGACCGTAATGTCAATTATGACTTGTGTGCAAAATTTGAAGTCAATCGGACTTGAATTGATAGATTTTGGTGTCGAATGTAGAAGTTTGAAGTTATAAAGTTCACTAAGATTGAATTGGGGTACGATTCGTTGTTTTGATGTTGCTTGATGTGATTTGAGGCCTCGAGCAGGTTCTTGTCATGTATTGAGACTGGTTGGTATGATTGGACGGGGTCCCGGGGGCCTCGGGAGTGTATCATGGTGGCTTCAGACTAAGTTTAGCTGAGTTACTGCTGCTGATGTCTGGTGTCTGGTTTTGTTCTTCGCGAACGCGAAGGTGTTCACGCGTGCACGAAGAAGGATCTGATGGTTTCTGACTTTTTTGCTACGCGTTCGCGACTGGGGCCTCCCGTTCGCGTAAGATAAGAAGGTGAAGCAACGTGTTCGCGATTTGGGCATCGCGTTCGCGAAAGGGAAACTAGGCTGGTGAGAATTTTAGCCTTCGCGTTTGCAAAGGGTGAACCGTGTTCGCCTGGTAAAGCACCGCGTTCGCGAGCTGTGACTCGCGTTCGCGATAGGCAGTTTTTGATCTGGAGTTGGTATTGCTCTGCGAACGCAAGGGACTTGCCGCGTTCACGAAGAAGGTCGCGTGGGCAGTGTATAAGTTAGCAAAAATGGGTTTTGGCTCATTTTATCTCAAATCTTCCATGGGAGCCGAGCTTGGGGAGATTTTGGGAGAGCTTCTTCATCAGCCATCACTAGGTAAGTGATTCCTTCACGTTGTGAGTTAAATACATGGTTATGTGTAGATTTAAACCTGAAAATTAGTAGAAATTTGGGATTTTGAAGAAAAACCTAGAAATTAGTATTTTTAGATTTTGACCATAAAATTTGGACATGGAACTGAGAATAAATTATATATTTGAGTTTGTGGTGCTATGGGTAATACTTATCTTCAAAAAATTTCAGAATCCGGGCACGTGGGCCCGGGAGTTGATTTTATCGCCTTTTCGAGCAGAGTTGGAAATTAGTTTAAATCTATTAAATATGGGTATTATAATGTATTTTGATTTGTTTGCACATTGTTTAACTAGTCTCGGATCGTTTGTCTTGGATTGAATAGTTAGAGAGGCATTGGAGCTAGTTTTGGAACTTCGGAGCAAGGTAAGTATCCTGTTTAACCTTGTGAGGGAGAAACTACCCCTAGGTGATATTTATTTTTATGTGCAACTAGTTGTGGGTGCTACGTACGCACGAGATGACGATAGTCCGTACGTAGCTAAACCATGTTTATGTCCGGGTAGACTTAGGATCTTATCATGTAATATTTGAATTATTTGAATTCATTCTGCTGGCTTAGTTAATTGAAGTTATAATTGAAATCGATTTAGAAATAAATATATGTACACCAGACCAAGCCTTAACACTTTGAGTTTTGGGCGAGTTATTCGAGGAATGGTAGAGATTATATTCATATTAAGCTCATGTGATGTATTGTAAATACGTGTCTTGTAATTCGGTAATTTCCTTCCTTCCTTTTCCTTGTAGAGCGGGCCGAACGCCTAGGCAGTATATATATATGCATCTATGGTTCGTGTCTCTCGACTCTCGCCAGTGTACACATTATTCTGGATCGGGCCAAACGACCTCGGCTGAATCGTGCGTTACATTGCTAGTAGTCCGAATATTTACGAGCTAATCTCTCCAATAATGCCGGTTTTTATGTGGTATTCCTTATTTATTTGATAACGACACTTGAATTTTCCGAACTGTTGAGGTAGTATACAAGATATAGAAAATTCTGCTTTAAAAGAAGAAATTGGAAGATTATGTAACTTACAGATTAACCCTATCATTGTCGTATGGTTCATATCTGCTTAGGTTTCATTATATTGCTTTATTGGACCTTTAGTAAGTGTTGATGTCGACCCCTCGTCACTATTTCTCTGTGGTTAGGCTAGATACTTACTGGGTACGCGTTAATTTATGCACTCATGCTGCACTTTTGCACTAAATGTGCATGATTTGACAGGTTCATTTGATGATCACCTTTATGCGTAGGCGCACCTGCTAAGGAGTCTTTATGTGAGCTGCATTCTAGGCTACGTATCACAGTCCACCGAGTCTCCATTGCACTATTTATTTTATTCTGTCTTATTACATTCAGGACAGATGTTGTATTGTTATTGTACTCCTTAAAAATTGCTCAAGCACTTGTGACACCGGGTTTTGGGGGTTCCTACGGGTTGTTCATTATTGTAGTTGTATAAATTCTATTTCATACGATTTAATTAAGGGAAAGTATGATTTCAAAAGTAATAAAATGAGTAATTAAATTGGTCAATCACTGTTGGCTTACCTGACGGCGGCGTTAGGAGCCACCACAACCTATATTGGATTTTGGGTCGTTACATCTAGGTATCAGAGCGTTAGGTTCACTAAGGTCTCACGAGTCATGAACAAGTCTAGTAGAGTCTTGCGAATCAGTACGAAGACATTTGTATTTATCTTCGAGAGATACAAGGCCGTTAGGAGCACTTCCCTTCTTTATCTCATCGTGCGGTTTGATTCCATTGAGGCTTGTGCCTTTGTTTCCTTCCTACTCAACCTTATGCGACGTGAAGTGCTTGTTATCAATTGGACATTGAGGAATTATAGTGGTGCTACAGACGTGGTGCATGATGTTTTTCCCTACATGTTCGGGCATGCTATTATCGTCGCCTTACGGAAGGGTGTTTTGTCATTTCAGTTCAGTATTTGTACTTTCTATGGTTTTGAGGCTATGCATGGATTGCTATGATATTCATGCATTGTTATTGCACGATGTTGGTATAATGGTAGGGTGCTTGTCTAGGTGTCAAGGCAGTGAAGGACTTGAAGGAAGGATTTCTCAGCGCATGATTTAGAGGATCAGCGTTTAATTCCAGGAAAGGCAAAAAGCAATCAGACTATGGATGTTCAAGTTTGGGTTTATGGAGTAACGAGATTTGGTATTTTTGAGCGAGTTGGAATTCTCATCTGCGATGTGGTGCCGTTGTCCTTGTTTGAATGTATTAAGGTTTGCTAGTGTTATGGTCTTTTTTGATTTGCCTTCGGAGTAGGGTGTTGTGAAATGGTGCCTGGGAAGTGATTGTCAGAGATAGCGGTGTGTAGCGGTTTTGGGATCGAATCAGTGTTTCTAATATTGATGGCTCGAGAAGGATGATCTTTTAGGAGGTTTAGAGTTGGTAACAAATCATTAGTTCAGGTGCTCCAGTTATGAGTTGATTTGGGGGCAACATTTGGGCAGCAAAGTATGAGGAAGGGCTGTAACGACTCAGTCGGTCGTTTTGAATATTACAACCCCGTTTCTCACATTTACTACTCAATTTATGCTTTTACAGTTATTATGTGACTTGCCGGGGTGATTGGTTCGGGTCCTGTGAGGTTTCAGAATGAATTGGTACACTTAGTTCCAAGGTTTAAAGCTTAAGTTAAAATAGTGACCGAATGTCGAGTTATGTGTAAACGACCCCGGAATAGAGTTTAGATGATTCCAATAGCTATATATGGTGATCTTTGACTTAGGAGCGTGTCCAAAAAATTATTTGGAAGCCCGTAGCTAAATTAGGCTTGGAATGGCGAAAAATAAAAATTTAAGTTTGGAAGTTTGACCGGGGAGTTGACTTTTTGATATCGGAGTCGGAATCTAGTTCTGAAAATTTTCATAGCTCCCATATGCTATTTTATGGCTTATTGTCAAAATTTGAGGTCAATCGGAATTGAATTGATAGGTTTTGGCATCGAATGTAGAAGGTGGAATTCATTAGTTTCGTTAAGCTTGAATTGGGGTGTGATTTATGATTTTAGTGTTGTTTGATGTGACTTGAGGCTTCGGCTAAGTTAGTATGATGTTTCAGGACCTGATGGTGTATTTGGTTGAGGTCCCGGGGTCCTCGAGTGAGTTTCGGATGGTTAATGAATCAAATTCGTATTTAGAACAAAATTGGAAGCCTGCTGCCATCTGACGTAATCGCACCTGCGGAAATTGACTCGCATGTGCGACACTGCAAGTGCGCAAGGGCCATTGCAGAAGCTGCCAAGGCTGGGGCAAATAAGTGGCTTCTGCAGAAGCGGAAAAATTCACCGCAGAAGCGATTCCGCAGGTACGGATAGAGGGTCGCAGATGCGAGAAGACTGGACAGAATGCAAAAAACAGAGGAGTCTGAGATTTTTGTCATTTTTGAGCGAGCATTTACGGGAAAACTTGAGATAAGTCACTTGTGATCATTTCTACTTTATAATATTGAATTATCATTGAATAATCCAACTAGATTACTTGTTTTAGAGGTGTAAATCGAGAATTTGGACCTAAGGATTTAGAAATAAGATTTGATGATTTGGAGATCGAGTTAATGTCGTAATTTGGTAAAATTTGTATGGTTAGACTCGTGGTTGAACGGACGTTCATATTTTATAACTTTTTTCTGGTTCCGATACGTGGGCCTCACGGGCAATATTTGGGTACAATTTCGGATTTTGTTGGAAAATTGATATTTCATGTGGAATCAATTCCTATAATTTGTATTGACTGAATATAATTATTTGTGACTAGATTCAAGGTGTTTGGACACCGATTCGCGAGGCCAAGTCATAACAGAATAAAGCATTATGCTGTTTGAGGTAAGTAACAGTTCTAAATTTGGTCCTGATGGTATGAAACACCGAATTATGTGTTATGTGATCGGTTTTGAGGTGACGCACATGCTAGGTGACGGGCGTGTGGGCGTGCACCGTAGGAATTATTCTTGGTCAGATTCCATGGAACTGTGTAGTTGAATAATATGTTGTTAGTTGTACATTCTCCATGTAATAAAGAAATTGAACCACAAGTCATGTTTAGATTATGTGTTGGCACTGTAGGGACCCATAGAGGTCATGTACATGTTGAACTATCGGCTAAATTGTTGTTTTTTACTCTCACAGTTTACTTGTTTATTTTATCTCAGTCTCTATTGTTCATTATTGATGCATCATATCATTGTTGTTTGAGCTGATTTTCATGATTATTGAGAGCCCGAGAGATTGGAGAGATTTATGACTGAGTGAGGCCGAGGGCCTGATTGTGAGATATTATACTATAGCACGTGAGTTGTCCGTGCAGCACTGAGTTGTCTATGCAGATCTATATATTATACTATAACACGTGAGTTATCCGTGCGGATCCAGATATTATACTATAGCACATGAGTTGTCCGTGTAGCATGTGAGTTATCCGTGCGGATCCAGATATTGATACTATAGCACGTGAGTTGCCCGTGCAGCACGTGAGTTGTCTATGCAGATTATAGCGCTTTGGCTGAAAGTGCCCCTCCGGAGTCTGTACACACCCCCCAGTAAGCACAGATACCTACTGAGTACGAGTGCTGAGTGTTGAGCTAGTGGAAGGGCTGAGTGACTGTGGTCCTGAGAGGATGCATTTGATTTCATTTTTATTGCACTTCAACTATCATATATCACTGTGTTGAAAATGTTTGAGAGATATTATCTTATGTTTAAGTTGAACATGACATGAAATTACTATTTTGGCTTTAAATGTTGAACTTGAAAGAATGCCTACCTTGTTATATTGGATATTACTGTAATTGGACTCAGTTGTGAAGCTCGTCACTACTTTCAGTTCTTTATTTAGTATTGTTACTTGCTGAGTTGGTTGTTGTAACGACTCGGTCGGTCATTTTAAGTATTACAACCCCGTTTAATGCTTTACATTTGTTATGTGACTTGCCGGGGGTAATTGGTTCGGGTCCGGTGAGGTTTTGGAATGATTTGGAACACCTAGTTCTAAGGTTTAGAATTTAATTTGAAAAGGTTGACCAGATGTTGACTTATGTGTAACGACCTCGGAGAATTTTGCTAAGGAAATTAAGGTTTTGTGGTGCCGAGTTAGATCAATTAGTACAAAGGTTATAGAAATTTCTTGCGGCGAGCTTGCTCGCCGTGGCTTAGACGTTTTGGTTTGAATAATGCATTGGGGAGTAAAGGAAAATTTTCAGCATAAGAGGACGTTTCTACGACCCACTATGCGGTTGCAGAATCACTTTGCGGACCGCATAATGGTTGCAGAGTGAAGCAGATGCGAGGCAAGATTTGAGGAAATATGTGGTGCATTATGCGACCGTAGAACAGGTATGCGGGTGGCATAATCACCGCAGACATATCCAGGTGACCCTCATTTTAGAGCTTCAATTATGCGGTTAGTTTGTGGATCACATACATGTTATGCAATCGCAAATCTGTGTCGGGGCTTCAATTCTTTCTAATTTTTTACCCGACTCAACTTCGATTTATAGCTCTTGAAGCTCATTTTGGAGCAAAAATATTACATTTTTAGAGAGAAGGGAGAGTGTTCTAGAGAGAGAAAGAAGTTGAAGTGCTTTATTCATCAAGATCTTGTTCAAGCTTTGAAATCCAACAAGGAAATATCACAAGATCTTCACCCAAGAGGTAAGGTTCTAACCCCTAGTCTTCAATTTCGAGTTTGGGTAAAGATGGGTGATTAAGAGTATGATTCTTGGGTGTTAGAGTATTATTTATACGTATCAATAAGGTTTATGGAAAGATTGGTGAGTTCTAATGGGTAAAGATTGGGTTGAAAAAGGTAGAAATCTTCAAAGATTTTAATTGAAGATTTGAGGGTCGAACTGATGTCGGAATTTGGTAAAATTTGTATGGTTGGACTCGTGGTTGGATGAGCGTTCATATTTTGTAACGTTGTTTGGGTTCCTAGATGTGGGCCCCATGGGCATTTTTGAGTTAATTTCGGATTTTAATTGGAAAATTAGTATTTCCTTATGAAATTAATTACAATAATTGGTATTGACTGAATCGAATTAATTGTGGCTAGATACAAGGCTTTCGGAGACCGATTCTGGTGGCAAGGGCATAGCGGAATAAAGAATTACACGGTTTGAGGTAAGTAATAGTTCTAAATTTGGTCTTCAGGGTATGAAATCCTGGATTATATATTATGTGATTGGTTTTGAGGTGACGCACATGCTAGGTGATGGGCATGTGGGCGTGCACCGTCGGAATTGTGACTTGGTCAAATTCCATGGAGCTATATAGTTGAAAAATCTATTGATGTCCGTACATTCTATACGTATTAGAGAAAATTGAGCTGAGACTCGTATTAAAAATCATGCTTAGACATATGTTGTTATTGATGGTACCCACTGGGGTCATTTCTGTGGTTGAATTATATGTTAAAATTGTAATTTCACACTCAGTCATTTTCATTCATTTCATATCATATCTCGGTCTCTGTTGCTATTTATTGATACATCATATTATCATTTTTGGGCTGATTTGCATGAGATCTTGAGCCCGAGAGACTGGAGAGGTTGATGACTGAGCGATGCCGAGGGACTAATTGTGAGGATAGTTATAGGATCGAGCTGCGCGCCACAGCATGTTTTATTGTTATATGCCATGATTGGCTTGATATAGCGCTTGTGCTGAAGGATCCCCTCCGGAGTCTGTACACACCCCCAGTGAGTGCAGGTACCAACTGAGTATGAGTGCCGAGTGCTGAGTGATTGTGAGGAAAGAGTGACTATGAGGTTGGAGTAAATGGGAGGACTGAGTGACTATTACTCTGAGAGGATGCATTGATTTCATTGTTGCGGCATTTCAGCTGTCATATATGACTGTTTTGGAAAATTTCTAGAAGACATTTTCTTCTGTTTCAGTCAAAGTTGATATGAAATTATTGTGAAATTTTAAATGTTGAACTTGAGAGCATGCCTACCCCTATGTTGAAAATTACTGTATTTGGACTTAGCTGTGAAACTCGTCACTACTTTCAGTTCTTATTTATTATTGTTACTTACTGAGTTGGTTGTACTCATACTACACCCTGCACTTCGTGTGCAGATCCAGGTGATCCCGTACATAGTGGGTGTTGATTCTTTTGCACGGTTGATTTTTCAGAGATTCAAAGGTAGCTGTCGTATTTCGCAGACCTTGTCTCTCCTTCCTTATCTCTTGTTTACATTATTTGGTCTTAGACTATTATAGACCATGCTTTTCGGACTTGTAATGTATATATGCTTAAGTACTCAGTGACACCGGATTTTGGGAATATGTTTTACCTAGAATTTGTGGAATTTTCTATTAAACTTAATTATGATATTTTCTGTATTTAAAAGATATTGTGGGTTATTGTTTATGTCGGCTTGCCTAGTATTGAGATAGGTGCCATCACGACGGGTGAGATTTTGGGTCGTGACAAGTTGGTATCAGAGCCTATGTTATATAGGTCTCACGAGTCATGAGCAAGATTAGTAGAGTATTACAGATCAGTACGGAGACGTCTGTACTTATCTTCGAGAGGCTGCCGAACCCTTAGGAAAATTTTACCTTCTTGTACTCTATCATGAGAATTTGTTGATTTCGGAAACTAAAATTCTGTTATTCAATTCTCTCACAGATGGTGAGAACACGTACTATCGGATCGGATGGTCAGCCACCAGTTAGGGCCGCGAGAGGCCGGGGCTGAGGTAGAGGTTGAGGTGCAGCTCGTATAGCAGTTGGAGCAACACCTATAGCACTACCAGTTGCTCCAGCTCAGGAGCAGGTTCCAGATATACCTGAGCCGACAGGACCCGCTCAGGCACCAGCTGTGCCCATTGAGATTCTAGGCCTACATGAGGCTTTGGCTCAGATATTGACATTTTGCACTGGCCTTGCTCAAGTGGTTTTGGCTCAGGCCGCACCAGCCACTTCTCAGGCGGGGGAGGTACTCATACCCCTATTGCCCGTACTCTGGAGTAGGTAGTGCAGGGATTTCAGATACCGGGGGCACTACCAGCCAGCCAGTTGTATCTACTTAGGCCCCGGTAGTTCCTGTTATGGCAGATGATGAGCAGAAAAGACTTCAGATATTTCAGAGGCTTCTATCTCCATCATTTAGCTGTGCTGAGTCAGAGGATGCTTAGGGTTTTCTGGATAAGTGCCAGCAGATACTTCGCAAAGGGGGTATTTTGGAGACCAGTGGTGTCTCTTTCATTACTTTTTAGTTTTCTGGGGCTGCTTTCAGATGGTGGGAGGCCTATGAGAGGCGCAGGCCGGTCGGTGCAGTACAACTTACATGGCAGGAATTTTCCGTTCTCTTTTTGGAGAAGTTTTTGCTGCAGTATCGCAGAGAGGGGCTGCGCAGACAGTTTGAGTAGTTACATCAGGATGGCATATCGGTGATGCAGTACGAGATGAGATATTATGAGTTGGATCGTCACGCAGTTTGGTTGGTTCCCACTGATAGGGAAAGGATTCGGAGATTCATTGATGGCCTCACATATCAACTGCGGTTACTTATGACTCAGGAGAGGGTATCTGGTGCTACTTTTGATGAGGTAGTTGACATTGCTTGACAGATAGAGATGGTCTGTAGCCAAGAGCGTGGAGAGAGGGAGGCCAAGAGGCCTCATGGACCAGGTGATTTCAGTGGTGTTCCTTTAGGGGATTAGTTTTACCGTTGTAACGACCCGACCGGCCGTTTTGAGAATTATAGCCCTGATCCCCTAATATCTGTTTTCCCCACATTTGTTTCTGCTTTTGGGATTTGCTGGAGTGATTGGTAATGGAATTCGGGGAGTTTTGGGACACTTAGTCCCTAGTTGTGAGTTTAAGCCTTAGAAATTGGAGCGTAGTCAGAACTATGTGAAGAAGGATCCAGAATGGAATTCAGTCGACTCCGTTAGCTCATTTGAGTGATTTTGATCTTAGGAGCGCATCCAGAATGTGTTTTGGAGATCTGTAGTAGATTTAGGCTTGAATTGGCGAAAGTTAGATTTTCGGCGATTTCGGCCGATAGTGAAATTTTTTATATCGAGCTCAGAATGGATTTCTGAAGTGGCTGTAGGTTTGTATTGTCATTTGTAACCTGTGTGTAAGATTTGAGGTCATTCGGACTAGATTTGACATGGTTCGGCGTAATTTGTAGAATTTGGAAATTTCTAAGTTCTTAGGCTTGAATACGTGCTTAATTCATGATTTTGGTGTTTTTCGATGTGGTTTGAAGGCTCGACTAAGTTCGTATGGTGTGATAGGATTGGTTGGTAGGTTTGGTTGAGGTCCTGGGGGCCTCGGGTGTGTTTTGGATGCTTAACGGAAAGAAATTGGACTTAGGAAAATCTGGTGCCTTTGTTGGTTCTGTTGTTTTGCACCTACGGAAGGGAGGTCGCAGGCGCAAGAGCCGCAGGTGTGGAGGGAATGCGCAGATGCAGAACTGGTGGGGCTGGTGATGGAGCGCAGGTGCGCAAGTTTGACCGCACCTACGAGCCCGCAAGTGCGAAGTGTGGGCGTAGGTGTGGAGCCTGGCTGCTTTAATGAAATGCGCAGATGCGCCATTTGGACCGCAGGTGCAGTATCCACAGGTACGAGAAACGGCCGCAGGTGCGAGGGTTGCTGGGCAGAAAAGGGAATTTCGAGGGTTTGAAATTTCATAACACAAAATTCGATTTAGAGCTCGGTGGGAGACGATTTCTCGAGGGATTTTGAAGGAGAACTATTGGGCAACTAATTCTAACTCTATTTTGATCATAATACATTAATCTATTGTTGTTTTCCTCGTCTAATTAAGGAATTTAAGGGTAGCAGTTTGGAAATGGGGGGGAAAGGTTCCCCAATTGAAAATCTGAGATTTAAATGGGAATTTGACGTCGGATTTAGATGATTTTTGTTCGAGTGAATTCATGAGTGAATTGGTGTTCATAATTTATAATTTTTACCTGATTCCGAGATGTGGGCTCGGAGAGACATTTTGGGCGTTTTTCCTAATTTCACGTTTTAGCTTCGAATTAATTAGTTAAATTAGTTACTTGTAGTTATATTTACATTATGTAATTAATTTGAATAGATTTGGGCCATTTGGAGTTGGATACTCGTGGAAAGAACGTGATATCAAGTTGATTTGAGCGGTCGAGGTAAGTGGCTTGTCTAACCTTGTGTTCGGGACTTTTCCCTTAGGATGTTTGATATTAATTGATGTGTTGGCGCCGTGTACGTGAGGTGACGAGTACGTACACGGGCTATTATTGCAACAATCCCATTTTTCTTTTCTAAATCATAAACTGTTTTCCCTTATTAAATTGCACTAATACGTTTAATTGTTTAGCTTAGATTAGAGAAGCATGCTTATGTGTTTTAACTACCTATTTGACATTCTGTATGCCATGCTTAGTTAAGTCCCTACTTTCCATATCTGTATTCAGTGTAAACTGTATAACTCGATGCCATACCTGTCATTTCATCCTGCGTTGCATATATAAATTGAGACTACGGACGTATTCCGGGAGATCCCCATGTCTTGCATATTTAAATTGCGACTACGGACGTATTCCAGCAGATCCCTCTGTCTTGCATATTTAAATTGGGACTACGGATGTATTTCGGGAGATCCCCCTGTCTTGCATATTTATTTTGGGACTACGGACATATTCCGGGAGATCCCCCAGCACTGCATATTTACTTTGGGACTACAGACGTATTTCGGGAGATCCCCCTATACTGCATATTCATTCGAAACTACGGGACGGTATCCCGGGAGATTCCACATTATGTTTACATTGTTCTGAGCTGAGGGTTACCTTGATTGTTAAATTTTCGAGAATGTTCTTTAACTGTTTACCGTAAAACTTACTTATATCTTTTACTGTTTAATTTATTATATTTACTCCGGTAGGGCCTTGACCTGACCTTGTCACTACTCGACCGAGGTTTGGCTTGCCACTTACTGGGTCCCATTGTGGTGTACTCATGCCCTTTCCTGCACATGTTTTTCGTATGCAGATCCAGGTACGAGCTATCAGACTCGAGGTTAGTACGTGTTTCTGATTTTCACTAGACTTCAAGGTACTTCTGCCCGCGTCCGCAGAATCCTCTGAGACCTCTTCCACTCCCTCACCTAGTGACTTTTTGTATTATCTTCAGACTTTTGTATAGAGCTATATAGATTATAGCAGCTTATGACTTAGTGATATTCCGGGTCTTGGAAAATTATTTTGTATATGTTGTTTATCTTTAAAATGTTGTGTTTTCTTTACATTTTTTGAAATATTAGGCTTACCTAGTCGTAAAGACTAGGTTCCATCACGACACCTTACGGAGGGTTAATTTGGGTCGTGACAAGTTGGTATCAGAGCCCAAGGTTCATAGAGTTGCGAATCACAAGCCGGTTTATTAGAGTTTCATGGATCGATGTGGAGACGTCCGTACTTATGTTCGGGAGACTATGTAACTGTTAAGAACAATCATATTCCTTTGATTTCCTTGTCGTGCGAGTTATTAACATCAAAATTCTAAAACTCTATTCTATTCTTTCTCAAAGATGGTAAGGACCCGTACCGGAAGGACCGACGATCAGGCACCCGAGTCCCCTGTCAGAGCCGCCAGAGGCCGGGGTCGGGGTAGAGGATGACCATGCAGTGCAGCCCGAGCACCTGCGAGAGTTGCATCAGAGGAGCCCCCATCAGCTCCAGCTGGAGGGCCAGCACCAGAGATCCCTATTGCTACTCCAGCCCTCCAGGAGACTT